>JAZHYW010055835.1:0-265403 GCA_037355805.1 Ixodes ricinus | reverse complement strand
TTAATGCATTGCTGAACAGAACGATCGGAGGCACGCCACTTGAACGGCACGCAAAAGGACCTCACCATGTGATCAGAAGTTAACCACAGAAATAATAAACGTTAGTTATTTCATTTTCTTCTCAAATCAACGTCGCATTATTAAATAACGGAGCGTCAGCACACCGGCACGGCTGACAAAGCACTCCTCGCAATTATAACAATTCTGTTTTCGGCTCAGAAGTAGTGTGTGCCGCTGTGCTGCGCACTCTGCGCGAGTGTCTGGGCCACCCTTAATTTGCGAGTCCAATGGCCATATTTTGTCCTTCCTGTATTATTTGTTCGTCCGCGTCTAAAACGTCAAACTGCTGTGTTTTGCGTCTATTCATTAACTCACGGAAAGTTGGCTGGCAGGCGCCTCAGCGTACGGGTTTGTAACCTTTCTTCCAGCCGCGCACGCTTCCCGTGTTCTACTATTTTGTACAAATAAAGATTGATTGAATGATAGATTGCTTTTTCAACTAGCGTTATTTCGCGATTTTTCTGTATCTGCATCAACTAGCGTTATTTCGCGATTTTTCTGTATCTGCATAAAACTAAACACGGAACTATAATGCTCGACGTTGCGCATCCTATCTTCCTAAACGTTCATGTGAATCCTAACACCAGAAACTGCCATTTTAAAGGTTAAAAACGAACCGTTGCTAATAATGAGGACGCAGACTTTCATGCAAAGCTGGCGTCAAGTCACTCAAATCGAAAAACATGCATATTTACAATACATATTATCCGGGAGGGCGTCGGCTGGATTCAGAAGGGTTGGAACCCAGCGGAACCATAAGGCTTTCTTTATTGAAAGCAAAGTTATTGCAAGCGCGTACATAGGGGAAAAGGTTCGGCCGTGGCCGGAACACAGAGCATGTACCAAAGCCTGATTGTCATTTTCGATGAGGGAGTTCACTGGGCACAGTATGGCGGCGAGGCACACGGCTGTCAACTCTCGGTTGTAGATGCCAAGGGGGTGGCTCGTCACCATGGCCACGTTGCCTGAAGGTAGACAGACTCCCAATCCAGTGTTACTGGCGTCCGCTGCAGTTGTACATTGGGGCTCCGGGATCCTCCATGGGGTGGTGTGCGGGATGCCCTGCGAGAGCCTTCGGAAGGTCGCAGTCCAACTTGGGTCAACTGGGGTGCCGTAGGTGGCAGCCTGGAACATTGGGCGTAGGATGTGGTAGTGGCCACGGTACAGGCTAAAGTAAAAAGCCCAGTGGCCTGCGATCCTTTGAAAAGTCTTAAGATTCTGAGGGGTTGAAAGAACATCTAGGGTCTTCTCCAGCTCCTTGAGACGGGAGGGTGTGTGTCCTATGGTCTCCTCTTCGCCGTTTAGACGGAATCCCAAAAACTTAATTTGTTGGGTGGGTAGTAGTGTTGTGTCCTTGTGGTTGACTTGAATCCCATTCTGGACCAAAATGTCGTGGAATTATGAGGTCACGGTATGCAAGAAATAGGGGTCAGAGTGGGCGATTAAAAATTGTCCAGATGGCTAACCATGCCCATACGCCTTGATCGCGAAGGAATCTTGTTAACGAGTTGCTCAACATCTGCATGATAAATGGTGCTGGGCGGATTCCGAACGGTAGGACTGTAAAACGGTAGTACTCTTCATCCACCTTAAACGTTGTAAGTTGACGTGCCGAAGGATGTAAGCCAAAATGGTAGTAGGCCTCTTTAAGATCCAATTTCGTAAAAAATGGTTTGGAGGGCAAAGGTGTGGTTTGGAGAACCACTGGTAAAGGAGGAAGGCTGAATTTCGGGGCCTTCAGGTGCGGAGTTAGAGCGGAGCAGTTTAAAACAAAACGGGACTCCGTAGAACTCTTAGGTACTACTTGGACGGGGCTGAGGTATGGTCCACGTTTCGTTCTTTCTATGACACCTGCTTGGCACATAGATTTGACTGCTTCTCGGAGTACTGGGAGTTGTTCGGGTCTGGGCGGCGTGTTACGCACTACCGATGCTTTGTCACATTTGATTCTTAGGGCTGAAGGGTCGGCCGGGGGGTGATAGCCTACGGTGTTGCCCAAGTGGTTCCAATTGACGTTTGGTGGGGGTGCACTTTGACGCACTGGGAGAAAAGGAGGTCCCTGTTTCCGCGTTGCGGGGGCACGAGAGTCCTCATCCTGGGAGTCTTCCTGATCGTCTGTGTCGTCGTGCTCGTCATTGGTGTCTTCCTCCGCTGGAAGATCATGATCTTCTGCGGAGGAATTGGGTCTACCCACAGACTGAACAGTTTTGGAACCCTTGTAGCCTTGGCTCCTGGCCAGCGATTCGAACCAGACTCCAAAACTGTTCAGTCTGTGGGTAGACCCAATTATCTATGTGAGGAAGCCTCGCCCATGCCTAGAACGGCCTCCGAATCCGAAGATGCGGCCATACTTGGCGAGCAGCTTTCGCAGCTTGTGGACCGCCATAGTTCACAGTTGCAAACAGCACTCGTTGAAGACAGAAGGGCTCAAGAACAGGCCATCCAGAGGCAGACTAACGACTTCAGAGAAATCATGCAA
Source organism: Ixodes ricinus (assembly GCA_037355805.1). NCBI lineage: Eukaryota > Metazoa > Arthropoda > Arachnida > Ixodida > Ixodidae > Ixodes > Ixodes ricinus. The sequence goes on along the minus strand of JAZHYW010055835.1, from coordinate 262,864 downwards.
CAAGGCAACGAGCGCCTGGCAACTACCTTGGCGGACGCCATTGCGAGGGCGATGGCCGGAACTGGAGCTACTGCGCCCCAGCCCTCCAACTTCACCACCGTGCCCCCAACAGGAGCCTTCTCCCAGTTCTCCGCTTGGTCCTGCCGGACCCTCAAACGCCGCCCAGGCCACCCAGCGGCCAACAACCGCGAACACCACGGACGTCCCCTCTACCTCCGACGCCTGGACGACGTTGGGCGCACAGCAAGGAGACTTCGGGCTCAACCCCACCACGCAGGCGGTCTTGTACCCCTCCGCCCAACAGCCCGTCCAACCACCGCCGCCGCAGCAGCAGTTCCCCAACTACCTCCCACCCGGTGGACTCCCCCCCTTCCAGCAGCGGCACCAGCAACAGCCTCCCTATGGATACGGTCCACACGTTGGACAGTACCCCGCCGCTGCGACTCCGCACCCCCTCTCCGTGGTCACCCCCACTTATGACTACCCCACCAACCCCCAGAGAGCACAGCGTGTCTTCTCCCTCACCGACCTCCCCACTAAAAGAGACCTCGCAGAGGCCTTTCAACATGTTCAAACGGCAGCAAGACAGACGTCCAACCTGGGAAGGAGAGACGTCATCGAACTCCAGCTGCTCGAGCACTTCATTGAAACGTGGGATTGCGTGTGTTCCGGACTCAGCCCCCGTGCAAAACTCAGAGTGTTTGACAGGGTACGACTACTCTACCACGTCGCCCAAGGCGGATGGACCGCCGCCCTTGAAGGGTACGCAGACCCGTCTGCAACCCTCCTCCTCGGAGCCCCAGCCCCGAGACCAGCAGTCGCCCCAGCCGCCGCGACTCACCTCCAGGAACCCCACCCGGACCAAACACCCGATCAACCAAAAAGCCAGCCACTCCCACCAAAAAGAAAAGGAACCAAGTGAAGCGGCTGCCACCTACGGCACCCCAGTTGACCCAAGTTGGACTGCGACCTTCCGAAGGCTCTGGCAGGGCATCCCGCACACCACCCCATGGAGGATCCCGGAGCCCCAATGTACAATTGCAGCGGACGCCAGTAACACTGGATTGGGAGTCTGTCTACCTTCAGGCAACGTGGCCATGGTGACGAGCCACCCCCTTGGCATCTACAACCGAGAGTTGACAGCCGTGTGCCTCGCCGCCATACTGTGCCCAGTGAACTCCCTCATCGAAAATGACAATCAGGCTTTGGTACATGCTCTGTGTTCCGGCCACGGCCGAACCTTTTCCCCTATGTACGCGCTTGCAATAACTTTGCTTTCAATAAAGAAAGCCTTATGGTTCCGCTGGCTTCCAACCCTTCTGAATCCAGCCGACGCCCCCTCCCGGATAACGACCGCACAATTTCCCAAAACTGAACAGTTTTGGAACCCAAAGTTATACCCGTGTACCATAGCAACCACAAGGCCATCATCACCACCATCACGACCAAAGGATCCACCGATCAAGACAAATAATGGCCCACAGATCAAGACAAATAATGGCCACCGATCAAGACAACAGTAAATGCATGTGCATACCTTTCGTCACTATGACCATCGATAAAGACAATAAATGTGTTTGTACCTTTGTTTTTTTATACATACTCATGGGCGACTATCGCCAACCTAAAGAGCCGGAGGAAACAAGACACCCGCGACGGGACCGCCACGCCGGGAGAGCGGAAGGAAAGGAAACTGGGCACGCAAGCGCTTGGAACGACGACAAAGAGAGGGCGGTGCAAGCGTAGACATGGCCAACGCGGGTCGCACAGCGACAAATCTTTGAGAAACCTTTATTATCTACTCGAGAGTCTACTGATCTTGAAAATGGTGCCCATTGATAACTAATGTACTGAAAATGCATATCCAAGTGATGAGACATATAAGCTTTTGCAAAGAATGAAGCGATTTTGCATCAAATTCGGGACCCAAATTTTTGTTGGCGCATATGAGAACTCCACGAAACCCTAGCCATAAACAGCTTCACACTAAAAATATAAGTGTAGTCTATGATGGCACTTGAATGACGCGTCGCGACACGTCCCACCTTGGTGTCGGCACTGTGATTGAGTTCCACACTGGCCTGGTGATCGACTCTGTTGTTTTGTCCAACCGATGCCATGGTTGATCCGTGAACCCAAAAGAGGGTGACAAGAAATACAGCGAGTGGAAAAAATCCCATGAATCAGAATGTCAAAAGAAGACCAACGTGACCTCCGGCCACATGGAGGTTGAGGCAGCATTTCTGCTGTTTGGACATTCACTCACAAAGAACAACCTGCAGTACAGAAACATTGTTTGTGATGGCGACAGCAAAACCTTTCTGCCACTTTCCGATGACAAGACCTATGGTTTCATTGAAATCACAAAGGAAGACTACCGTAATTCGATTCACGCGCCCGATTCTAACGCGCACCCGTTTTTCCAGGCCAACAAACCAGAAAAACTTTCACCTCCGATTGTAACGCGCACGGAACTTCGTGATCAAGAACAACGAATGCGAGAGAAACAGGCGATTTATTTACCGAAGTAGTCACTCATCTCCCTCCTCGTCGCTCTCCGAGAGCTCTTTGTCGCTCTCCGCTGACCACAACATGTCGTCCTCAGTGCCGTCAAGCGCGTTCGCTATGCCACACTTCTTAAACGAGCGTTCAACCATGGCCGAAGGGATCGTGGCCCACGCCTCGCGCGCCCATCCCGCGAGCGTCTTGAGAGGCGCACGCATTCAGCCGACCGCTCGTCATGAACAAAAATCTTCGACGCCATCTTGAGATGGCGATGGCAATGGGTGGAACGAAATTTCCGCTGTTTTGACAGTTTCGATTTCGTATCCGATTCTAACTGCGCATGCGATTTTTTGGCCTATTTTTCCGGAAAAAAGGTGCGCGTTAGAATCGGGTAATTACGGTATGTGAACCATGTCAAAAAAAAAAGATGGGGTCAGCCCTACGTGCCCTAGTCACCAAGGGTGAGAAAGGCCAGCCCCTTGGAGGAAAGGGTGGTCCGACACAGAACCTCATCAAAAAGCTGATGAGCTATTATGGCATGGCTTTGAGAGATCGCTCCGAGGTCGACGAAATGCGGAGAGCCGTCATGGCAACCTTTTATCATATCAAGTCTACTGCTGCTGTTGACTCTTGCGATATTACATACAAACAAATGCCATTGCGGCCGCTGCCAGCTAATGCCGACGGCCGGCGAGTGTGTCTGCTGCCTGGAGGTTCCGAAGGTCGCCTCCAAGGCTGGTAACCGCTGCATTACAGATCACGCCGCCTTTTTCGGTGGCATCCTAAACCCAGTCGTGCTCCAGATCGCCTACCGGATGAGGTCGATGGAGCTAAACGACGGAAAAGTAGTTCCGAAGCTGTAGATTTTAAGGGTGACCACTACGCAGCTTGTGTCTTGATGCTATTTGTTACCTTTTGAGTTTCGTACTCATTCATGCCATGTTCTAGGTTTTTTCTGGGTTTCCTAGTAACATGAAACATCTTTCATTGCACTGAATGTCGTGTTTGTGAATTGTGGTCTTCGGCTTTTTCTTTATTTCCCAATAAGTCGACACATCTCTTTTTGTATTCAAGAGGTTGACTTGGTGTGCAGTGTTGTATGCAAATAACGAAGTTCTGCGAAAAAATTCAGTGGAGTAAACTTTTATTGATATTTACACATGCAGTGCCGCCATCTGCCATCTACACGGCAGATGGCGGCACAGGACGTCAAAAACCGGTCGAAAGCAACCCCGGTAACTCTATCAGCATGTTGTCACGTGGGCCTGGTATCGGCAGCGCTCGGCAGGTTTCGCAGACATCGCAGGTGCACGTTGCTTTGTTTGGTGTCAGTTGTTTGACAGCCCTAACGAAGTGATAAGTTCGAAGAGGGCTGCCTACAGCTTGAAGTTCAAGCGAACTGCAATCGCGTTTACCGAAGACAATGGCAACCACAGTGCCGCCACGGAATTCGGCGTGGACCGAGCCTACATCATCAGGTGGAGAAAGCAGCGGGACCAGATTATGAAAGGCGCCTCGACGCGTAAGAAGTTCACAGGACCGCACAAGGGCCGACATACGCAAATGAAAGAAGAGGTATGTGAGTTTGTTCGCAGCGAACGATGAAGGGGCTTCGCTGTCACTGCTGCAATTCAAATGAAAGCGTTGGAGATCGCAACAAGAATGCAGATTCCTCGCACGGTGTTTCGTGCCAGCCGGGGCTGGGTGGAGCGTATGATGAGACGAAACGGATTTTCTTTGAGACGCCGGACAACAATTTGCCACAAGCTGCCAGCCGATTTTGAAGAAAAACTTGCAGCTTTTCAGCGGTATGTGATGAAGCTCCGCAGAGAACACTCCCACCAGCACGGCCAGATTGGCAACGCCGATGAGACGCCGGTCTATTTCGACATGCCGAGGGCGTGCACAGTTAATGAAGTAGGAGCCCGAGAAGTGAAGGTGAGGACGACAGGGTAAAAGAAGCAGCGTGTCACAGTGATGCTGTGCATAACAGCTGACGGCCGCAAGCTTCCGCCATTTATCATTCTAAAAAGGAAAAACATGCCAGAAAATGAATGTTTTCCTAAAGATGTGATTGTGAGAGTGCAGGAAAAAGGGTGGACGACAGCCGATCTGATGACAGACTAGATTCGGGTCGTGTGGGAGCAGCGCCCGGGAGCATCGCTCGGCGGACCTGCAGGCACGCGGTCGATGCTTCTGTTGACGCGTTTCGCGGCCATCTGACCCTGGAGGTAAAGACCAAGCTTCAGAACATCAATTGCGACTTGGTTGTGATTCCGGGTGGCATGACGCCAGTGCTGCAACCCCTCGACGTTTCAGTCAACATGCCCTTCAAAGCCAATCTCCGACAGGAGTACGAAGAGTGGGTGCGAAACCCTAACCGGAAGATGCCGACGGGAACGCTGCAGAAAGCGTCCCCATCAACCATCACAAAGTGGATTTCGGAAGCGTGGAAGCGGGTCCAAGTGGACGTTGTGGTCAAATCCTTTAAGAGGTGCTCAATCACAAACAACTTCGACGGAATGGAAGACGACCTGCTGTGGGATACAGAGAGCGGCGGTTCAAACGGTGCGACGAACTCGAGTGGCAGTGACAGTGACTGAGCATCCGACACAAGCGGTGGGTTCACTGTCTCCACCGATTTTTCTTTTGAATGTTTGCAAAATAAAATGTTATTTCTCACACCCCTCTCGTCGTCATGTCGTAGCAAAAAGAGGGAGGGGGGGGGGGGTCATTCTAGATTTTTCCAATCTAAGCACCCCTCCTCACTTTGGGCATCGCGATCGTGAAAAAAGAGGGTGCTTAGAATCGAGTAAATACGGTATTTAGATCTTCAGACGAAGTGACTCCAGGACTTCAGAAAGGCATGGTCAGCATGCAGCAACGGTAGCTAACGTTGGCGGCAGCAACCTTAAAATACAGATCTTCGAATTCGGATCCACTGGCATCCCATTTGGGCTGGAAGTTTCGGTGTCAATGTTGCCAACCGAAACTGCGAGACGGCTAATTTCGACGAGGCTCGTTCATAATTTCAGTTTGGGCGCACCATGGCGCAATTTTGTTCTTATTTATACTTTTGTATTAGTGTGCCGCACGAAAAGTCATTAGGCGCACTGCGGCGTAATTGGCGCAGCAGTTCCATGCCTGTGTAATAATATTGTTACTGAAGTTTCAACAAACAGGGCCAGTGGGGTGCAACACGTCGAGAGGGAGGCGGACAATGGCGCTCGGGTCATGAATGCCTCTTTGCGTGGTACTACTCGTTGCAAAGCACCGTCACACAAAATAATACCCCAGTGCCATTACAAGTTTAACACAAAAACTGAAATGACGTCTTCCATTTTTTTCTTTTTTAAGCCTTTTTACAGTACATAGTGCCATTCGTCAATCACATCAAGCTTGAGACATAAAGATTGTGTTTGCAACCAGTTAACCAGTTGCAACCAGTTAATGTGGAAATCATCAAATCTGTCAAGTAGAGCTACTGAAATATTTTGGTCCAACATCAGTCGGCAACAATGGAACGTGAATCTGACATCCAGACATCATGTACTTGCCAGTTTGTAGGATGCCATTTCCAAGAACACAATTGCCAACCCATTGCAGCTGTGGCTTGAGGCAAAACAATACCTCTTCCAAAGGTGATACAGTGAAACTCCACCTAAACGAACATCACTTGAACGAACTACAGTCGCCAACCGATTTTTCGGACACGTCCGATTACAGTCGCCGACCGTTTTTCGGACTCCGATAATTTGGACTTGTTCAATATTTTGGACCTAAAGGCGGAACCGTGACTTACCCCATAGAAATGGTGTATATTCACGACCAATGTTTCGGACAGTTTGAAGTCCGAAAGTTTGAGTATTCGGACAAAATCGTCGCGAGCGATCAGCGGAAAACACCATCGAGAAGCGGCCATTTTGAATTCTTTGTTGGATGCAAATGGATTGGCTTGGTTTGGCAGCGCTACTTGAGTACTCCTGAGTCCTACCGTTGGGTGACGCTATGCTAGCCCTTTTTTCCATTTAGCTGCACGTCATCATCATCATCATTATTATCATTTTGCTTTGTTTTCCCGTTCCTTCGCGACGCCAGTCGCCATTTTGCGCTCGTGGTTTTGTGCCTCCTATATCGTTGAGACAACGCTGGCTTGGACGTCATGGCCCCATTTGTTCTTCCGCCGCGATGTGTCGTTAAGAAGCGCAGAAAGTACTCGACCATAACGCCAGAAAAGAAGGCAGCCATTCTCAAGCTAACAGAAAGTTGCCCAACGCAAATGGAGGTGTAACCTAAAACAAGGCACACAGGTGTAACCTGAAGCAAGGCACTATTTACGGCTTTTTTAAGGGGGGATATGGCCTGGGAGGGTCAACTTTTGAACCGTTCAACCAATTTGGTTCAAATTTGGAGGGTTATTTCAGCACTATGAGGAAGGATAATCTGCGAAGTTTTAGCATTATCGGTCAGCTTTACAGTATGCGACAGTTCTCGCACTTCAGAAAAAGGACACTTCACTAAGAAGTCTATCGTAGAAAAATAATATTAGCTGGTGGCAAAATTCTTGCTTTAATGTGAAGAACAATACCCACAGTGCAACCTAGATTAAAAATAAATTGCAAAATATTCAATTATGACAAAAATAACGACATCCCAAAATTTAAAAAAAAAAAGTAAAATTTTTGTGTTTCAAAAACAATTTTTTTTTTCTTGAAGGAGTAGATTTTTGTAACTGTGAAGTAGTCTATCTTGTTCCCCAGAAAATTTCAGTCCCAGAAAACCTTGAATGATGTCCCTTTGTATTCAGAATGTCAAACGATTGCTTTCTTAAAACAAGAATGCATGTCAAAAAGTGAAACTGAGAAAAATGCGTTTGAAGTTTTAACTTCTTTTTTTTTTATTTTCGGACGATGCCAGGAACTCAAAATTTACCCCAGTCATTGGTGGCACCTTCAACTACATGAGCATGGGGAGGGCAGTGCGTTGAGGCCCCCGAAAAGATTCGCGAGCTTTGTGAAACTGATGCCACAGTCTTTTCCAACGACGCCTAGACGTACCGCGAGTTCGTTCTCTCGAAACTTGCCGATTGATGGTGAATGCGGTGTCGCGACGATGTCTCCGCAAGTCGAGCAGCTAACAACGAACTGAAGGTTGATGCCAATTCCTTCTTCTCGCAAGCTGAGTAGTTTTCCGTGGCACTTGCGGCAGAGTGAAATCGCAACAAGAGTTTGCACGGCGGACACATTGAGGAGACGTCCGGGGGCATTTCAACGGGAGCGTCTGTCGGCTCCGGGTTGTCCGTAGTCCCCGCGTCAAAATCGAGCAGGCTGAGCTTCCTCACGAACATGGTCAGCACATCAGATTCGGAGATGAAGCTGTAGGCTCCGATGTCCGCCAAGCACTAGTTGAGCTTGAAGATCGGGACGACGGCGGCGGAGACGGCGACGATAGTGCCGGCGGAGACGGGTCGCCGTCTCCGCCGGCTCTTTGTTTTTACCGTCGAGAACGCTGGCCAAAGCTACTGCGAGTGCTAACTTTGGAAGCAGGCATTCCTCGGCAGAAAAACTACCGGGAACAAAGAGGGAAAACGAATCTAAACAGCGGCGAAGTAGCGATACCAGCGATACGATCAGAAGCGAAAGAAGCTGCCGATAGCGCGCATGAGGCCAACAAGGAGCTACGTCGCCGAAGTTGGCCAATCGTGAGCCCTGTTTCGGGTCGCAACCAATGGGATTGCTGGTATCATAGTTCCCACTTTTTTTCTGCTTGTATGTACGGGGTTCTCCCGGGCCACAGATAGCCTCAAACGTAGCAAGCTTCTATGGGCAAAAACTAGAAGAAACGGCGTTTCCAACGAGGGTAAGATATCTCGGCTGCGTCGAACGAGCGCGAAGTAGGCCTAGTTTGAAAATGCCGAACTTCGCCGTCTGCTCGCTCGGCGGGTCGCCGCGCGCGGCCGCGAGCTTGCCTAAAATAATTTTTTTGCGAAATAAATACTGCGCATTTATAAATGAAACTTTCTGAAACTATGCTTCAGAATATGGTGAACCCAAATATAATATTTTTTGAAAATGCAATTTTTCGGAAAAAAATGGAATTTCGGGGCCGCATCCCCCCTTAATGCAAGAAACTGTGAAATGGTCAGAACATTAATAATCATTTTAGAATGTTAAGGGGGAATATGGCCTGGGAGGGTCAACTTTTGAACCGTTCTACCAATTTGGTTCAAATTTGGAGGGTTATTTCAGCACTATGAGGAAGGATAATCTGCGAAGTTTTAGCATTATCGGTCAACTTTACAGTATGCTACGGTTCTCGCACTTCAGAAAAAAGACACTTCACTAAGAAGTCTATCGTAGAAAAATAATATTAGCTGGTGGCAATTTTCTTGCTTTAATGTGAAGAACAATACCCACAGTGCAACCTAGATTAAAAATAAATGCAAAATATTAAATTATAACAAAAATAACAACATCCCAAAATTAAAAAAAAAAAGTAAAATTTTTGTGTTTTAAAAACAATTTTTTTTTCTTGAAGGAGTAGATTTTTTTAACTGTGAAGTAGTCTATCTTGTTCCCCAGAAAATTTCAGTCCCAGAAAACCTTGAATGATGTCCCTTTGTATTCAGAATGTCAAACGATAGCTTTCTTAAAACAAGAATGCATGTCAAAAAGTGAAACTGAGAAAAATGCGTTTGAAGTTTCAACTTGTTTTTTTTTATTTTCGGACGATGCCAGGAATTTGAAATTTACCCCAGTCATTGGTGGCACCTTCAACTACATGAGCATGGGGAGGGCAGTGCGTTGAGGCCCCCGAAAAGATTCGCGAGCTTTGTGAAATTGATGCCACAGTCCTTTCCAACGACGCCTAGACGTACCGCGAGTTCGTTCTCTCGAAACTTGCCGATTGATGGTGAATGCGGTGTCGCGACGATGTCTCCGCAAGTCGAGCAGCTAACAACGAACTGAAGGTTGATGCCAATTCCTTCTTCTCGCAAGCTGAGTAGTTTTCCGTGGCACTTGCGGCAAAGTGAAATCGCAACAAGAGTTTGCACGGCGGACACATTGAGGAGACGTCCAGGGGCTTTTCGACGGGAGCGTGTGTCGGCTCCGGGTTGTCCGTAGTCCCCGCGTCAAAATCAAGCAGGCTGAGCTTCCTCACGAACATGGTCAGCGCATCAGATTCGGAGATGAAGCTGTAGGCTCCGATGTCCGCCAGGCACTAGTTGAGCTTGAAGATTGTGACGACGGCGGCGGAGGCGGCGACGATAGCGACGATAGTGCCGGCGGAGACGGGTCGCCGTCTCCGCCGGCCCTTCGTATTACTGTCGAGAACGCCGGCCAAAGCTACTGCGAGTGCAAACTTTGGAAGCAGGCATTCCTCGGCAGGAAAACTACCGGGAACAAAGAGGGAAAACGAATCTAAACAGCGGCGAAGTAGCGATACGATCAGAAGCGAAAGAAGCTGCCGATAGCGCGCATGAGGCGAACAAGGAGCTGCGTAGCCGAAGTCGGCCAATCGTGAGCCCTGTTTCGGGTCGCAGCCAATGGGATTGCTGGTATCATAGTTCCTACTTTTTTTCTGCTTGTATGTACGGGGTTCTCCCGGGCCACAGATAGCCTCAAACGTAGCAAGCTTCTATGGGCAGAAACTAGAAGAAACGGCGTTTCCAACGAGGGTAAGATATCTCGGCTGCGTCGAACGAGCGCGAAGTAGGCCTAATTTGAAAATGCCGAACTTCGCCGTCTGCTCGCTCGGCGGGTCGCCGCGCGCGGCCGCGAGCTTGCCTAAAATAACTTTTTGCGAAATAAATACTGCGCATTTATAAATGAAACTTTCTGAATCTATGCTTCAGAATATAGTGAACCCAAATATAATATTTTTTGAAAATGCATTTTTTCGGAAAAAAATGGAATTTCGGGGCTGTATCTCCCCTTAAGGCCACTTGGAGTAATAAAGACAAGTTTTTCAATCTGCTGATTTTTCGCACTGTTCTATTATTCGGTATTTTTTCGGTCGCTGCGAAGTCCGAATAATCGGTCAGCGGCTCGTATTCGGACGTTAGTGCTGAACCGTCACTCAACCCATAGAGTTAATGTATACGACTGACCAAAATTTCGGGCGCCATAAAGCTTATTGCTCGATGTTTCAGACATAATTTGTGCAACTTCCTCAGTTTAGGGCCACAAAACAGCCGCCGCAATGGCACCGTGAGCTTAGTACGCCGCCATATTTTTTGTTTTGTATTTCGCCCTGTAGCCTTGATACCACGTCCAACGCAATAACCGAGCTGGTTTGAGGCTATAGTCGGGTTTCCGGTTCCGCCATAGCCAACATGGCTGCTCGTCGCCTCATTCTTCCGGCTCTTCTCGAGGTCCATGTTTCTTCGAGTGCGACCGCGAGAAGAGCGGCCGTCTGCCGTTTTTGTGTTCTTTAAGCAAAAATGTTTTCTGCCAATAGGATTAGTACTGGAGCGAGCTTGGTGGACTAAACGTTGTTTCCAAACAGTACCCAATGGCGCCAACGTCAACTTCGCAGTTTGTGCCAACAAAGGCGCCGATAAGCGCAGCACTGTGATCAACCAGATCAACAAACAAGAGAAAAAATATATATATATAAAGCGGAAGTTGCATGAGAACCTAATATTGACATCAAGCAAGTGGAAAGTGACCAATATGCAGCAGAATATGCACGGAAATTTGATATTTTGGCTGAAGCCAATTTTTCAAACCGCTTGATTATTCAGACATTTTCGGGGTACCCTCCGAGTCCAAAAATCAATCGGCGACTGTATTCAGATAAGCGAATTTTAGGAATTCCGCTGCCAAAACATCATTGTATTCAATGCAAACAAGCTTCAGTTTAACCAGTAAGATGCACATTTTATTTTTATAAATATTTTTCGCTGTACTTAACCCTTTCATGGTCGCATTTTTTGTCCAAAGACGCCACCCCGTGGTCGGGTTTTTTACTCGGTGCGTTAGCAAAGATTATACACAAAGTTTATTGTCGCATAAAAAATCTAAGACTTAAAATAAATAGTACACACACTTCTAAACATCTGCGGCACACTCGCTGCAGGCTGAACAAAACAGAAAGGGCTAAAACTTCGACGCGCCCGCTTCCGAGACGGTCTAGAAGACGGTGCGGCTGTGTGTCAGACTCCGGACTCCGAACCGAGCTGGTTTCCAGTTGTGCGTCGGATGTCGAGCTGTTATCCGACTCCGAGTCCGAGAATGGTTCAAAGTCTGAACCCGAAGAGCCATCGCTCCAATCTCCGCTACGCTACCTCCGGAGCAGCCGGCACGCGCGTCCGTCTCGAAAGTATCACTTGCACAGAGCGTCCAGTTTCGCAATTTCAAAACGCCGCGCCAAAGAAACAAGACCGCAATTGCATGGTCGTAGTTCCCTACAAACCTACCAGATGGCAGCACCTCCCCGCGAACGCCCTCCCGTTCAAGCAGAGGCGCCGAATTTTTGAACGAGCAGTCGCGGCGGTGCGGAGTACGTCAGCAACCATGCGGGACGCTCCCGCGCCGACGTACAGTTACGTCAGTGACCAAGAAAGGGAAAGGCACTGACACATCGAAATAATTTTTTTTTTTTTTATTATCCGAAACGATTGAAAACGATGCCAGGACATTACCCTCAAAATTCGAAACTTGGGAATTCAGTATTTGTGAAGTAAAAAAACAATTTCTAAATGCCGAATTTGAAGTTTCCGCGCGATCCGCGCCAGTGCGTTGACGTCAAGTATTGCAGAGTCCTGAGAGTCCACTTTCTTTCACGACTCTGTGCTGTTGCCATGGCGACCCAAAGCGAGGAGGAAAGGAGCGAGCGCCGGCTGATCGGTTTTGAGCGGTGTCGCCTGTTTTCCGTGGGAGGATACAAATCCAGGAGGCGGCACCACAACGGACTCTGATTGTCGGTATTTCAAAAAGAAGGGCCGTAGAGCGCTTGCATTTGCGTTAAAAAGCATGTTTTACGATTGCCATTATTAAATGTTATAGAAATGACAAAGCTTCTAAATTTTATGATTCTTGATGTCACGAATCAAACGCAGCGAAGAGGCGAAAAGCGGGGAGAGGAGAATGCCAAAAATAAAAAGGCGCGCGTACTCGTAAAACATTTTTTTTTCACAGTGCGTTTTTTTTGTTGTTGTTTTTTTTTGCGTGTCTGATTACAATGTGTTTTGTTTTAGACAATAAAAAGCAATACAATCCTTGGGGGGTCAGTGCCCCTTTAAGGCAACCTTGCCTCACTTAATACAGTACATGGCATTATTTTTGCCTGAAACTTTGTTCAGAACTACACCCGACCACGACCCCGGTAAATAAACTAAATAAATGCCAACCGACATGTTTGCTCTAAGTAAAATGGCTATCCAGATAAGCTTGCAAGCTGTAGCCACAGCCATAGCCACTTTTATTGGCTAACATCCCGACTCCGTGTTGTAGCCATAGCTGTAGCAGCTGTCACAACAAAGCAACCACGCAACGTTACTACGGCGGCAACTAGTGGCAACTATGTGTGGAGGGACCGGTCCGAACTAGAGCAGTCAACCAAGTCAACCACCCCTTTCAAGCTTCAACCCCATCGTGGCATCAGGGGCGTCGTTACGGCACGAGCTCACTATTGCCGCGCGCGCAGCTTGCCAAGTAGGCAGCGCGCGCGTGGCCTAACGGTTATAGCGCCTGCCTACCACGCGAAAAGCCAGGGTTCGATTCCTGGCCGCGGGGACGCCTTTTTGTTGACATCTAATGTAATGTTCTGGTAAATTCGAGAACCGTGTTGCTTGTTCGAGGTCAGAAAGTTCTACACGCCGAACCTTCTGGGCCGATTATTCCAGAAGCCCACGCATGTACATAAGGGGCTCCGCGTGGCGAGCCGGAGTCAGTTTCGCCTCAGCGTTCGACCTTGCTGCTTCGCCGCCTTCGACGCCCGCGACGCTCTGTTGTTATCTTTTCTTCCTTTTTTATTTTTGGGCACAAGTTCGCCCCATTAAACGTTTCAGTTTTCCAGTTATTCTTTTGTTTCCTCGCCTGTCCATTCGTGACATTTTGGTGGAGGTGCGGGGTACCGCATGTCCGTGAAGCGCACCCCTCCAAGTTCCCGCAGTACAAGTCCGAACCCAAGCTCCGGAGGACCCGACGAAGACCAGATCGAGGCCCGGTTCAGTCGTCGCACCCAAGGCCTACACCCGGAATTCGGACTTCTGCCACCCAGGACCAGGCAGCCAACGAGGCCGACAATGGACGACCAGCAGTCGCAGACCCCGGCCGCTTCTAACATCATTTACCTGCCCGTCACACCACGGACTCCGACGCCTTTCCACGGGGAGATCCACGAGGACGTAGAGGATTGGCTACAACATTACGAACGAGTGGCCCGCCATAACCGATGGACACCGGAGCAGTGCCTTCAAAATGTCTACTTCGCTCTGGAAGGCACGGCACGCACCTGGTTTGAGAACCACGAAGCGTCGATTTCGTCGTGGGAAGAATTCCAGGCCGAGCTGCGACGCACCTTTGCCAACCAGCAGCGACGACAGCGTGCCGAAGAACTTCTCCAAGCAAGACACCAAGGGCCAAACGAGAGCGTCACAAGCTTCGTCGAAGACGTTCTCCGCCTCATGAACCGCGCCGACCCAAACGCTCCCGAAGAGAAAAAGTTGCGGGTCCTAATGCGGGGCGTGAAAGAAAACATCTTCGGGGGCCTCGTGCGGAGCCCGCCTACCACCGTCGAAGGTTTCATCACTGAGGCCACCAACATCGAACGTGCCCTTCACGCGCGGGCCTCACACTACCAGAGACTTCCCGGCTTCGCTGACCTCTCGCCGTCCAGCTGCAGCATCCCGGACATCCGCGACATCATCCGGGACGTCGTCCGGGAGGAAATCAAGAAGTTCCTGCCTGCTGCCCACCAGCCTGCTTCGCTCTCAGTAGCCGAAGTTGTCCGCGAGGAAGTTCAGCGGGCGTTCCACCCTGAGGCTCCTGCCAGCGTAGCGGCACCCGAGGAGCCCTCCCTGACCTACGCGGCGGTAGCTCGGAGACCGGTGCCAGCTGCCCGGCAGTATTCCACGCCGCCCCGACGCGAGCCAGAGCCGCAGACCTTCCGACGCCGGGAAGGGCAGCCCCAGCCCGTCCGTACTGAACAACCGGCGCCTAGAAAGACGGATGTGTGGCGCACGGCCGATCGACGCCCGCTGTGCTACCACTGCGGTGAAGCGGACCATATCTACCGTCGATGCCCCTACCGCCAGCTGGGCCTACGAGGGTTTGCGCCCAACGACCCTCGACCACGTCTTGGAGAGCGACCTCGGGACATCGAGGACTACCTCCGCCGCTCGTCATCTCCTGAGTCGTCTTCCCGCCGAGGATTCCGTTCACCGTCTCCGCGACGCTCGCCATCGCCCTTCCGCCGGTCTCGTCGAGACAGCCTGTCACCCATCGCTTCTCGTCGGGAAAACTAGGCGCGGCAATGCCGGGAGGTGGTGTTGCCGAAGACGAACGATGCCAAGATCCTCCAAGATCGTCGGAGCTCTCCCACTCTAACGCCGCAACGCCCCGAAACGACGTTTCTGCAACAGTGTCGAATAACCTCAACGTTATCATCGACGGCCACGACGCGACGGCGCTCGTCGACACCGGAGCAGACTACTCCGTTTTGAGTGGGAGACTCTCTCGTCGCCTTCGGAAAGTTATGACGTCGTGGGACGGACCGCAGATACGAACCGCCGGCGGACATCTCATCACCCCAGTCGGGATCTGCACTGCTCGCGTTGAGATACACGGTGAAACCTGCCCTATCAAGTTCGTTATTCTGCAAGACTGTTCGAGGGACGTCATTCTCGGAATGGACTTCTTGTGTGAATACGGCGCCATCATCGACCTTGCTAAGAACAAGCTGACGCTTCGGAAACCTGTTCCATCGACGGAAGATCCCAAAGCGACGTCAGCTGCGGTGCGAGTCCTTACCAACCACGTAAACCTGCCGCCGCTGTCAAGTGTCTTTGTGCCCGTCGGGACCGAAGAAGCCACCTGCGGGGTTGCACTGTTGGAAGGAAGCGTTCAACTTCTTCTAGGACGAGGGATTGGCGTTGCAAGAGGCGTAACCAAGCTCCAGGACGGGCGTACCGTAGCCCTTGTCACCAACTTCCGGCAAGAGTCGCAGCACCTTACAAAGGGTACAGCTGTGGGATACATCGAGGAAATTCAGGACTCAGCCGCGATCGCCGCGATCTCAGAAGACGCCTCTCCGACGCAGCATACGAGAACCACGCCGTCAGAGCTCGACATCGACCCGTCCCTCCCAGCCCCACAACGACGAAAGCTCAGTGACCTTCTCGCCGAGTTCAGTGAGTGCTTCTCCACGTCGTCGAAGGTGCGCCAAACGACGGTTGCGAAACATCGAATAATCACTGATGACGACGCTCTCCCTGTGCACCGGCCACCGTACAGAGTCTCCGTGAAAGAAAGGGAAGTTATCCAGCACCAAGTTCAGGAAATGCTTGACGACGACATCGTACAGCCCTCAAACAGTCCGTGGGCTTCCCCAGTAGTCCTAGTGAAGAAAAAAGACGGAACCTTAGGTTCTGCGTGGCCTAACGGTTATAGCGCCTGCCTACCACGCAAAAAGCCAGGGTTCGATTCCTGGCCGCGGGGACGCCTTTTTGTTGACATCTAATGTAATGTTCTGGTAAATTCGAGAACTGTGTTGCTTGTTCGAGGTCAGGAAAGTTCTACACGCCGAACCTTCTGGGTCGATTATTCCAGAAGCCCACGCATGTACATAAGGGGCTCCGCGTGGCGAGCCGGAGTCAGTTTCGCCTCAGCGTTCGACCTTGCTGCTTCGCTGCCTTCGACGCCCGCGACGCTCTGTTGTTATCTTTTCTTCGTTTTTTTATTTTTGGGCACAAGTTCGCCCCATTAAACGTTTCAATTTTCCAGTTATTCTTTTGTTTCCTCGCCTGTCCATTCGTGACACTATTTCCGTGTACGCCCAACGTGTTTCGTTTCATATAATTTGAGTGCAAAAAAAAGAAAACGCCTATCTCTCAGTGAGAAGCGAGAAATTTCGCAGAGGTTGGGCCACTGCGAGCAGCAAGGGGATGTTGCTAAAGCATTTACAATATCAGCCTCGTCTTTGTCTACAATCAAGAGCAAAAGGGAAGTGATTGTTGCCGCGTCAGAAACTGCTCACCTAGGCCCCAACCAAAAAGACTGTGCGATTGCCATTTCAGAGAAGTAGCTGACGCTATTGCCACGTGGCTGAGAGACTTACAATACCGGAGCATACTTGTTTCGGGCCCTATGATAGAACAGAGAGCAGTGGAATTTTTCGCTCTTTTACACATCAGTGGCTTCAACGCCAGCAGCGGGTGGTTGCACCGTTTCCGCGCTCACTGCAGGATCGTATGTAGGCATGTCTGTGGTGAATCGAGTGGTGCAGACACCGCTGCCGCAAGCACATGGCAAGGAGAGAAACTGCGCAATGTCCTCAGTGAGTACAGTCTGGACGATGTTTACAATGCGGACGAAATTGGCATGTTTTATCAATTGCTTCCCGACAAAACGATGTGCTATAAAGACGACTTGTGCAAGGGTGGAAAACACTCCGAGGTTTGAATCACAGCCCTTCTCTGCTGCAATGCATCCGGAACACACAAGATGATACCACTGGTCTCATCTTTAAGCACCTGGGTCGCTACGCTCGAGCCAGGTGCTTCAAAGGGACCTCGTCGCTTCCGTGCGGCTACACCCACAACTCAAAGGCATGAATGTCGCGTCAAATTTTTACAAAATGGATCATAGGCGTTAACGATGAGATGGCTAAAAAGAATCGGAAGATTTGTTAATATTGGACAACTGCTCTGCCCACTTAATCAATGTTTGTCTTGGGAACGTTTGTGTCGAGTTCCTCCCACCCAACTCCACCTTGACATTGCAACCTCTTGATCTTGGCATAATCGAGAATGTGAAGGCTCACCACAGGCAGCAGCTTTTGCAGCGCATCCTGATCAACCCGAGAACGCAAAAACCTGATCCTATCAATGTGCGACAAGCAGCTGAGATGTTTACAGGCACTTGATGGACTGTCGCCTCCAACAACAGTAGTAAACTGCTGGCACAAAGCAGGTCTAGACACTGCCAACTGGACCACCGTCTGTAGCAAAAGAGGAGCGACATGACACCGAGGAAGATGACACTGAACCTGATGTGTTGCAGAAACTGTCAGTAAGACTTGGCGTGGATAGCAGCGTGTCTTTTAAAGACTATGCTGCATCGACTCTCGAGTTGAGACGTGTGCCGTATTGCCGAATGAAGAAATTGTGGCTAGCATGCAACCTCAGCAGGAAGAAGAGCCAGTTACTGAAGAGGACATACCAAAAATCTCTGCAAAAGAAGCACTGATGTGTTTGGAAAAACTGTAGGCTTTTGTGACCCAGCAGACCACAGTGCCAGACTAGGTACATGGAAGCCTGGACAGAATCACTCAGTTTACAACCACTGCCATACTGAGCGCTCATGTTCAGCAGAAGATAACTAGGTATGTTTTGTACAAAGTGCTAAGCATAGTACTAAGTGCAATTGAGAATGCTCAAGTGCACCATGCAACAACTATATGCTATACAAAGTTGCCAGCACTAAAACTCTGTGCAATTGAAAATAAATCTGTTGAAATATTATCCAGATACCTGATTTTTACTTTTGTAGATGATAACTTTGCAGATTCACTTGAGTGAACTTTTTCTTGAGGTCCGTTCAAGTTTGTCCAACTGAAGTCTTACTGTACCACTGCGCCTGGAGCACGTCTCGAACTAGTGAGTTTACTGCATCTCCAAAGGTGGTCACTCGATTTCTGCCCGACAGCTTCACAGAAGTGTCATGCTGCGATCCTGACGACGATATCATTTCTACAGCGTAAAATTGACGGAGAAGGTGAAAGACATGTAGCAGAAGAATCACCAGAATGGCAGAGAGATCTCTCAGACCAAGCTAACTACACTCCGGACAGGGGTCTTCTAAGCATACATGCTTTCCTCTTCTTGTGTACAGGGGCGGGGGCATCTGGACAGCGTACTTACATGCGCCGCCTGTAGCTTGAACGACTTCACTCACGTGACCCCTGGAAACAGTATGGCCCTGCTGCCTCGCAGCTGTTCCTGGCATGGATATGTCTTTGCAGCCAAACTCCCGTGTCAAATCAGGCCCCCCTGGAGAAGCTGCTGTCATTCGAGAAATCTTGTTCCGGTACAGGACCTGCAAATGATGGCCGAGCACGTTGAAGATGATCAGTGTTCATACAACATGGCTACAAGGTTGCAATCCAATCACCGGTGAATCATTCCCCAATGAAGAAAAGATAGTTCGATGGAAGGGAGCACTCGACCACTGCGAGCAAGTTCTCCTACGCGCATTCCTGCTTCCCAAGGTGGTGAGCTTCAGTTGATTGACTTTCCTGTCCACGAACAAGTTTGAGAACATTTAATAAAAGGATAATAAAGAGAAACAATTTCTGTATAACACAGAGTCCACTGTAAAACCGTAAGGTGACATTTTAGTCCTTGTGGCATTCATTTCAATGAGTAAGTTTGTGAGCAGGAAAGATAATCATGCTTTCTTTTAATGATGGCAAGCTTTTTCCACCAAAATTAGTGCTACATGCATTCCTGGTGCTATTTTTTTATGCATCACAAATTAAGCTTAAGATAGACGTCAGCTCATAGGGAAATTTAGCTTTTCTTTATTAATAATCTTTTGGATCCATGTAATGCCGTGTTCTCAAACTTTTGCACCCTACTCCAATCGCCAGGACTACATTCCACCAGAGTTTGAGCTCGCTGTGATGTCTTGTTTATTTTTGCAGTAGAGAAACACTGTTGAGTCTTCTCGCGCCTTTCTTTTATTATGTGAGCTTTATGAACCCAATTTACAGGCCTTGAAGCTTTTTCAAAAGTGAGACATTTTTTTCATAATTGTTCACTTTCATTTATTTATTTATTTTTGTTTAAAAAAAATGTTTAACTGCCTAGTCTAGCAATATTGTTGCTGCTCATGTACACTTCCATGGTTCAAATTTGGAGAGTCAATAAATGTATCCATAAACATGTACCAAACTGTTTTCTTTTCACAGCGGGGGGTAGACTGCAATTAATCACCTGTATGGATGTTGTTTTATTTTGTGCTGTGCTAAATCTGGTGATAGTCATACCTCGTACCTTTTACCAAAGGAACACTTTTTTCTTCAATTAGTGGTGTGTCGAATGCCATTATGGCTAAGCTGACTAAATGAATTTCTATGATTATTCCTCTCCAGGAAAGTGGGGTGCACACAGCTGTTTATATTCTGAACAAGTGTCTTTCTATATATATGCTTACCGCTGTTGTCACAAAGAAGCTTTGTGATGGTTTAGTGCTCAATATATTAAATTATTATGCCTCTCACAAACACTTTCTGCACAATTACTGGGACAACCAGTATGTGGCCAAGCAGATTTGACAGGTTTGGGAGAATGATAAACATAGATCAACTTTTGTTTGCTTGTTTATCATTCTCTGCTTAGATCTCACTTGAAACTTTGGATGAAGAGTGCAAAGATATAACAATAATCATAAACTAAAAGGTCACTTCGAGTAGAATCCTTTTTTGACATACATGTACAAACGTGAAAAGGTTCAACGAAGCCACAGGTCCCTGCGGACTCAGGATACTCGCACGCGTCATGACGGCAGCAAAACAAACTAGTATCGATGGCTGCCAGCTAGCTGTGAAATTAGCTGCTGTCAGCATTCAATTATACAAGCCTGCTCTGCCGCCCTGCTATCATACCAACGATCATCACCTAGAGCGGCACTCTCTACACTGCATCTCGATAAGGCTGCTGGCGTTATAGCCCAAATATTTCAGTTTAACGTGATTACGGTTATCTGTATCTAATAAGCTGATCGTGCATACTTGGAATTGCCGGACGCAACAGTGTCTTTCCTTTTGTTTTTGTTGCAGTTCCAACGACGCACAATAAGCTTCTTTGATACACATCACCACAGCCACACTGAACAAAAATCATGCATCGTTGCGAATAAAGTTCTCGAAAACCACACTGTCTGTTCAGCTGACTAAACACTGCAATGTTAGTGTACAGTTCGCCACCTTAGGCAAATGACTGTCAGTACGGCAGCAGGGCAGGTCATATAACTGGATGTTGATAGTCGCTAATCTCGCAATCTGCCAGTACTTGGAGGGGTAGTTCCCCACGCCACCGGCATGATGCGTGCACATAGTCTGAGGCCGCACACTGTGGCTTTGTTGGCCTCTTTCCTGACTGTACCAGCAAAAAGTGCAGCTAGCTTGGTTAGTGTTCCCACCCAAAAAAATGAAAAAAATGCAATTGCTTTGATGGAAAAATGTTTGGAGGGACTGTTCAGAGCCATGGAGACAAACCATACATGTCTGTTTTATTTTGGTCTTTTCAGTGGTTTGGAAGATTGAAATGTTTAAGTTAATCTGCTGTAAAAAGCTGCATAAACTTATTTATTTATGTTTTACAAATGTTATTACAATGTTTACAGTTTACATAATATTTATGTTGCAAAATTGTTTTCCAAGTGTTCAAATAATGCTTATCGAAACGTTATAAGAATGTTTTGCCAAACGTTCAAATAGCTTTATACAGGCAGACATTAAGAACATTCCTCAAACGTTTGGGACGAACATAAAAATAATGTTATTCTATGTTTTCATGTTACCTGGGAACCCCTTTCTTCTCTCTCGGAATGAATACTTTGCTTAAATAAGGAAATCGAACCCTGTGTACACCAATCTTTTTTTACACCAAACACAAGACTTCAAAGCTCTCCCACCGTCAAATGAAAGTTTTCACCACACCGTTGCTTTGCTTCTCATATCCGGGTTGAATTCAGCCCAGCGGCTATAAAAGCGGACCTGACGCGCATGTTCTAGCACTGTGCCTTGCCACCGGTCTTCTCTAATAGCGACTACCGTGCAAACTTGGAAAGGATCTGAGAAGTTAATTTACCAGAGATCTTCGTACCGTGGTGCACAAAGAATTTACGATCACGTACAATGGAGGTGTTGCGTCACCGGGTGTCGAGTATCAGCAGCAACTCATGAAAGGGGCAACCACTTGGTGGTGGAAAAGTTATGGCTTTATTTTTTTTTCCATTTCATACTTACATTTAACGTACGCTATAAAAAATTTAATTTTGTATGCCGCAAGGATTTTTTTTAGCATAGTTTTTATCAAAAGAGAGCACGCTTGCTTTGGACAGACATTGTATTTAACGTAAGTCGTAAACAGTGAGATACCTATGTCTACTGAAGCAGCAAATTCTAGCGTACGTTGAAACTGAAACAAAATGAACAAATGACCTGGGTTTATTATATTCACAATATCTGTAATGTGGCTTAAATGGAAACTATTGAATATTTTGATATTAAAAGAGTTGCAGTGTCTCGTACATAACAAATGTGCTACATTAATATGTTGTTTCATTATTTTACATTAGGCAACTGAGGACCACATCAGCCATTTACCAAACATGCAAAAATGTGTAGCAGCTTCTGTGTTGCAAACAATGAATATGAAATCTGCCACTTCCAGGGATACTGCCAGAACAGTAGTCGCCAAGAGTACCAGAACTCTCAAAGGTGAGTTATAATGTAAGGTTACCTCTCTGGTCATGAACATCATGATTTTAATTGTTTTTTAAAATAATCATTGTATCTCCTAAAATCAGCATTTGTATGGCCAAATAAGCATCTGAGAAAGTGAAATACCCTGGTACTAAACTTCAGTTTTTCCTCAGAATATAACAGATCTGCACTGTCAACCGTGTCAGCAATGAACAGAGCTCTGCAGAGACAAACGCCAACGGAAGCCCTCACAGCAAAGCCACACAGATCTAACGTCATCACACCGAGTTTTGTGCGGCTTGCCGATAGCAAGCAGTTGCTTTTGTTTGATGGGGGCCTGATGATCCAGACCGTTTGATCAAGCTAGGCACGTGAGCAAATCCCTTGAAGCTAAAAAAACAGCCCCACTGGTTTTCAGATGGAACATTTAAAATAGCGCCGTGCATCTACTATCAACTGTACACTATTTACGTGCTGACATCAGGTAGAGTGGTGCTAATGGTGTACTCTCTGTTGAAGCGTAAGAACACAGCCACCTACACAAGGGTTTTCAACAAGCTGCGGGAACTGCAGCCTGGCTTATTACCGGAGAGAATCCCGTCAGACTTCGAGCAGGCGGCCATCCATGCTTCCAAGTTGGTCTTCCCGACAGCCAACTGTTTCTGCTTGCTTTTTCCACCTCAAACAGTCAATTCAGCGCCACATTAAAGAGTGTGGACTCATGCAATACTACAGAGGAGTCTCGTTTTCATGAGGCCGTGCAGCTGTTGCTGGCATTCCTGAAGCCCACAGATGTTGCACAAAGTGAGATCACATACAGCAGTCTTTCTAGTCATTAATTCAGCGTGCCGAGAAATACCAGCTCAGAAATTAATGTTTATGAATCGCTCACTGTGCTAGAATAATCTCGCAGCAGGCATGGCAAAATAAAATAGCGCAAAATGCCTGAAGACAAATAGTGAAGTTTTTCCTCTCATTTGCCATTGTTCAGCATGCATCACCAACTCTGCCCAAGTGTATACTATTCTACATTAGGCAATTTGCGGCTTGTTAGTGAATAAATTCAGTAGAGATTTTATACATTCCAACCGCTTCAACGTTTTAAAGTTGTGGCTTCCGACGTCACAAACGTAGATACTAAAACGAATTTTAGTTTTCAGGGATCCTCGTTAGTTCAGTTTCAGGGTATCATTTTGGTATCCAACCCCAAGATCTTACATGCGTTAAGCAACTTGCCAGTGAACATATTCATGGTATCCGTATGCGGGCATGTAGCCAGGATTTTGTTTCTGGGGGGGGGGGGGCACTTATGACAAAATGCTGTATGAGGGGAGGAGGTCCCAGCAAAATGGAAGATTTCGAGGGGGCAGGGCCCCATGGGCCCCCTCCCTGGCTACGTGCCTGCTACCTGTCTGTATGTGCACATGTCTCCACAAGTAGATGCTAATAATGCTCTATATATCTAACTTTTAAATGGGTGGCACATTCAAATTGGCACACGAATGACTGCTTTCCCAAGGATTCTAAGACATCCACAACAAAACAGATGAGAGCATATAGTAGATGTTCAAGCATTTCGAGCATACCTACACTGGCGTGCCCTTTGGAAGGAACCGCACCCACCAGGAAGCGCCCTTCCCCCGTTGCTCTGGAGCTGCCATGAACGCGTCGTGGACTAGCTTCCTCGGACCAACAACAGCGTGGAAGCATGGCACAGGAGTGTTCAGTCTGCGCTTGGGTTTCAACAACACATAGAACGCTCGTTATAAACTAACATCAATGAATTAACAATCAATTGCAAGAAAACGACAAAGGATTCAACTCCATTGGCATGGGGTGGGAAAGTTTCACATTATAGGTAACAAAATATAACAATGAAAACCAGCAGGCACTCACTCACGTGCTGTTTTGACAGTGTGATGTTCTGACACATGCTCTTATGTCGCTGTGCTGTTTTGACGCAATGCTGTTTTGACGCGTGCTGTTTTGACGCGTGCTGTTTTGACCGTGCTGTCTTGTCGCGTGCTGTGTTATCGCGTGCTGTTTTGCCATGTGCTGTTCTGTCATGGTGCCTGAATGCAAAGAGGCCTTTGTACACAGTGAAGTTAAAGGAAACGGTGGTCACGTATGCAAAGGGCAACGGGAACCACACGGTCCACACCACTGCAGAGCACGTGTGATATGGTGGAGAAGACAGCGGGATTCGCGCTATAGTGCAAAACCTGACGACTTGAACTCGAGAATGAAATCTGTTTGTCCGCAGCCAACCGGCGGGGCCACTCTGGACTTGTCGAGTCATAGTGAGAGCAACTGCTTAACCATGGTGTGCAGTGAAAACTGACGGTGAGCAGGTTGATTAATTACAGTAGTATTGAGAAATAACAATGGAACGAAGGTTGTCAGTGGGGTCTCAGTCATTACGACCCTTCGCCATTGTGGCTACGTCCGACGTATCTTTAGCCTCCAAGCATGGATACGTCCGACGTAGACTCCAGGCTCCAAATACCTCCGACGTACCTTTAAAAGCAGCATATTATTATTACCCAGCTATTATCACAAAACGAATGCCAGCGCCATGCAATTAAGCACACTTATGTATGAACCCCCTTTCTTTGTTTGTATCTCTATAACAACATTCGTAGTGCAAGTCATCTGCTTCTTGCGCAGGAGTTCCACTGACGTCAGAACGTCGCCGAGTTCTGATTGGCTTTGATTGAAAGGATAGTGGGTAGACCTCGATACTAGATGCCCTGGGGTCTACCCACTACTTGTTTTCAATCAGTCAATAAGAGCGCGGCGCTCTAACATCATCCCAACCCCTCCACAAGAAGGAGGCGAACTTGGGCTCCGCATAAAGAGCGAGCGTGTTGGATTTAAGAGCTTAACTTGGCGGCCACGAGTTGCGTTGTGCGTACTCCAACGCTCGGCAAAAAGATAAGATGACTTACTGGGCTTACTTTGAGGCCGCGCAGAATCATCGCCGTCCTCTTTCGGAAACAGAAGCAGGGTGGTTTGGCGAAATGACTGTTTCATTGCCATGTGCCAACTGTAATGCAACTGAGCAGCAGCAGAAACAAACCAAAACAAAGCCAGAAGCTACACGCGGACTTTCACCTTCTCTATTTTAGCAACTGCAATCACCTCACTGCACTAAGCAAAATATTAAAGAAATGACGGCATTCCGAGTAAACTACCTACCACGGGAGATAGGCAGGCCGCACTGTAACTTGTAAGGTAATAAAGCGCGTCGTGTGACAAAACGCTCAACTGCTCAGGTTTCGAAACCGCCAAAATTTGACAAAAAACCACGCGCTACCCGACCTCGTTGGCGCTAGTTGGCGCTAGTGCCAGCCACTAGTTACAAAAGTTGAGTGTTTTTTTCTTTGTGTGCGGCATTTAAAATAATAAAACAATCACATCTTTTGCTTTTGAAAGTTATTATGAACTCGGGTTAAATTATTCTTACAATTACTTGCATTCTACATTTTGTACTGACCATTTTTCCTTTCTGGTTAGTTCTCCACCGTGCCGGTAGGGCCTTTGTAATACACGTGTCGGTGATTGTTTGGTTTGGATTTCGTCGCCTTTCTCTACTTCAGGTTCGCGCTCGTTCGAAATTGGGATGATGAAAGTGCGAATCAACCGCTGTCGCTTAGCTAATTTGATTTTGGAGAAGTGTGGGACTGGCATCTACTCTAGCCGAAGAACAAACGACGTACTTTGACGTGCAAACTTCGGAACGCTTCCAGAATGCGTCGTCGTCAGCAGAGAGACACCATGGGAGTCCTCTTGCTTCTGAACCACGTCGTGTACCAAATCGGACTGGACGTGATCCCGCCAGTGACGCTGGCGATCGTGGTAGCCCAAGCTTGCACGTTTTTGGGACTAGTGGACTTGCCGTGGAGGTCTCCCGCCGAGGCATGTATCAGCGTCGACAAGGTCGTCTTCCGCGGACAGTGGTGGCGCATCCTTTTCGCCGCCTTCGAGCACGGTGACAGTTTCCACCTCTATTACAACATGGTGTCCTTCATCTGGAAAGGGATCCGAATGGAAACGGAACTGGGATCCGCTTACTTCTTGTACATCGTGTGTCTGTTTACGGGGCTCACGGGAGTCACGCTCGTGGGTCTGAGCTACCTGTGCGGCATGTTCGTCAACCCGTCGTTCTATTACCAGTGCGCCGTGGGTTTCTCGGCTGTTATTTTTGCCCTCAAAGTTCTGAACAACCACTACTGGCCAGGAATTAGCCCGTCTATCATGGGAATGAGCGTTAGCATGCCTTCTGGCTTGATTGTGTGGGCCGAGCTGGTTCTCATTCAACTTGTCACGCCAAACGCTTCGTTCTTGGGCCACCTGGCCGGAATATTGGTCGGTCTTGCGTACGTACACGACATCGTAAAGCCGTTCGCGGACCTCATCTGGCGGCTTCTAGGACAGGGCCCCGTTTATATCGCGCGAGGTGTCTCCAGCCCTCGCCGGGGGTGGCAGCGCAGCCTAGGTGCGTATAGGATTCCCGTTGGTGCTGCCTTGATTTCAGGTGCGCTCGTGGCGCACAAGATGAGACTGCTTCCCGCGTTTCTGAGCTACAAACTGAACAACCCGTGCGTCAACTCCTACCTTGTCCTGAAGCAAGAACGCTGGGAACAGTTGCTGGTGCCAGCATTGCACACCTACAACAGCATGCATCTCATGTACACTGTGGTGTCGCTCCTTGGACTTGGCTTCTACTTAGAAAGGAGACTGGGCACGGTGCGGTTTGCCTTGACCACCTTGGCTGCCACAGTGGCCACCAACCTCGCTTACTGTCTGATGACACACTTCGTGCTTCCTTACGCGAAGGAGATAGATGGCATCCCCATTTTGAGATGGAGTACAAATGTTTCCTGGGGATGACTGGAGCACTAATGGCTCTGAAAGTTATCTATTCCTATTACTATCCGTACGCTGGCTACCTCTTGTTCTTCATTGAAGTACCGGTGCCCAAGTTTATTGGCCTCGTTTTGGAAATTGCGCTGCTCCACTTTCTCCTTCCTCATGTGTGGATTGTCGGAAATGTGGTGGGCTTTGCAGTCGGCATTGTGTATGTCTTCTGCTGCATGTATTTGTATTGAGATGCTGCTGGAAAATTTTAATTTTATGCCGACTTGGTATATTGTGAAGCGACTGATACTGAAACATTTTTTTATGTACCAACTGGTTCGTGATAGTGGCGAATAGGCACATTTTGACCATTTACTTCTTTGTTGTATTTGCAGTAAAGAAATATATAGTCTACAATGTTGCCTAGATGCTCAGGTTTTGAGCAGGAGATTCAGTAGTTTGTGTACTTGGACAATAATTTTATATGGGTTTGTATCAGACTGACCTAACTATTTTGTAAATAATGGTACATGGCCAAATGGAGTACCTACTTGATCAAATAAATTTATTTATATATTGTGATGCCTAATTCTTACCTCTGCATTCTGGAAGCGAAAAACACGCAGTTCTGTATTTGAAAAAAAGAAAAACATTTGAATCCTTTTAATTTGACCTCCAGGATTATGAATATCAAACTTATATTTCAGATTGATGTACCAAGTAGCCACAATTTATTCTTGCTATATTACCAAAACAACCAAACAGTGCTGCCTTTACTAAAAGTAGAATATTTGACTTGATCATTTGGTCATCACCATCCAATCCAAAACCAACCGAGCCAGCCCATCGTGCATACTGCATAATCAGTCTGAACCTTAGTCAAACTTTCTCTAACTTTTCAATAAAACTTTGAAAATGTCGTACTCGAACCTCAACCGGTTCGCGACATTGCTAGTTGCAGGTCAGAAACATCTGTGGTTTTGGAAGAACCGAGTTGGATGGACATTTCAGAATTCTAACTTAATAGTTAATTCCTTGAAAGTGACACATACTCAATACATGTAGCGATTGTAGGAACATGGCAGATTTAGAAATAGAGCCTTTTTATTATAAGCTCAACCACTGATTCCCACTAAGTGTTCTGAGTCCTAAATTTAGATTGAATGGAAATGTATTATCAGATGCATCACTCACTAACTGCAACTCTGTCAAATGGCCACAGCATTTCAAGATCCTTCCTCAAGGTTCTTAAGAAAAAACATTTTTATTTTTGGGTAATAGCGGTTCCCCGTAAATAATTCACGGTTATGGTTACGATTTTCATAAATTTTAGATAACGGTTTCATTCCGGTTATGGTTATTGAAAAAAGTTTGTTCCTAAACGGTTTTCAGGTGCAGTTATGATTTGAGTTCCTGCTCAACATTTGACTGACACTGAAACTTTTTTTATGTGCCAACTGACTCGTTATAGTGGCGAATTTGTGACCATTTACTTATGTCTAATATTTGCTACCAAAGAAATAAACAGTCTACAATGCTGCGTAGGTGCTCAGGTTTTGAGCAGATTTGTAGTTTTTGTACTTGGATAATAATTTTAGAATGGTTTGCACCAGACTGACACAACTATCTTGTAAATAATGGTTCATGGCCAAATTGAGAACATATACTTTATCAAATAAATTTATTTATATATTTTGATGCCTAATTCTTACATCTGTATCCTGGATGGGAAACTAAAGCGGTTCTGTATTTGAGAAAAAAAAAACTTAAATTGTCTTTATTTGGCCTCCAGAGTCCTGAATATCAATATTAAATCTCAGATATATGTGCCAGGTAGCCACAGCAGCACTCTGAAAATAGAGTTTAAGCAATTTGGAACATAAGAGCGCTGGGTAGTTTTTACTGCCCAGTTTAATTATGCAAAAAGGTTCCAACGAACCAAATTTAACCTTCAGATGGCCACTTAACTGCAGGAATCTATTTTTAAGCTGGTCCATGGCGATAATCTCAATATTGACGCAAATGAACATATTTCTGAAAATGTAGGGAATTTTAGGATAAAAATCGGGGAAGAAACCACCGCGGAGGTTCGCACCACTGTCCACTGCCGAGCGGTCAAAAGCGTCTCAGAAGTTTGTCGACGGCGTGAATAGATAGGATTTGTTTTTGTCTAAACGTTACCCGGAAAGTAACTTGTGACAGGTAACAGCAAACACGGTTAGCTTTTTAGTTTTGTTTTTGTTTTTTGCTTTATTTTGTGACAGTTTTTGAGAGGCGGATTACGTGGGCGGACCATGCAGGACAGTGTGGCGGGTGATTTTGAGTAAAAGAAAGGGGGAAAAGGGAGACGACTGAATACATAATACTTCCCGGTGTAAATAGGGAGAATGATGATGAGACGAATGCAAAATAATGGAAGAGGATGAGGAGGAAGGCGAAGGGAGGTGCGTTGCGACGTGTGTTGGAGGGTTCCAGAGAGCGTCACCGTCGGTTGATCAACAGCGCCACCGTGGCCAAATGAGGCAACACTGGGGCGGCTAAAATTGGCAGCGCCGCCGGTGTACCCTCGCGAGACTACGTTCAAAACCACTTGTACTGACCCACTCCCTCTACAACGCCCCCGAGGCATTGAGGGTATGTATAAATAAATAAATAAATATCACCAACTCCGAGCGTTGTGTTGTCGCGCGCTACACTACCGACTGTTTTAAAGTGTGGCGTGGTTCTAGCATTAGGGAGTTTGAGTAGGTGCCTTCCTCGATAGTTTGAGATAACGTTGGTTTGAGACAACCCAAAACGGGCACTAGCAGAACAAAATTGAACGTCATGATAATACGGCCAAATATAGGTAAAAGCAAATAAACAAAAGCAGTCTTTTTTGTTTTTACGTTGTTTGCGCACGTTTTAAAATTACAAAAGCGAAGTGTAGTCGCGTCATAGTCGCGTGCAGACGGTGCAGTACAGGCGAAGGCAACGCCAGGTGACGGGAGAAAGGGCAAGACCTAGGAAGGCTGTAGAGGATGAAAGAAACCCCCTCTTTTGTCTGACGTTCCTAGTGATCTCCCTTTCTCCCTCTCCTCCATTGCCTTCCCGTCCCGCCTTCCTTAGTGCTCGCCCTTTCTCTCTTCGCCTAAGCGGAACTAAAAGCGCCCCCTCCCTCTGACCCTCACCCACCCTTTTTTTCTATGTCCAGAGTCTCCAGACCCCTCGTCGTCGTGTTGAAGACGATTATGGTGACCGAGGAATGTGTTTTCGCGCAAGCTGGCTGTGGTCTGGACGGTGTCGAACGCAGTTGCTCGTCGCAAGCTGATGCTCGTGCTCGTCGGTTTTTAACCATATTTCTTGTGTTCTGCCAAGTGTGCCTGCTTTCATATATTTTTAAAATTGTGTCATCGAAATAAACAATTCAGTTGAAAGTTACGCCGCGTCCTGTCCAGTTCCCCTTCGTTTTCGTCCTTGTTGTCTTGGCGTATTACACCATGAATACGCTGTTCTCTTTTACATAGAACACAAATAAACGCCGCATGGATGACCTTATCTCGTGGGGTGCGTACATTATTTTTATTTCTTGAGTAGACTGTTTTTTGTTTTTTTCGCAGCGAAGACGAAGCTAGGACCGCATTGACACGGGTCGAAATTGAGCAACCATCTTGGGCAGCTACGCAATCATGCTAAAGGCGCAAACGACAGTCCGCTCTGCAACCGACGAAGCGGAGAAAACTCTCACTTCGGTTTTGGGTAACTATGATCACACGTCTACAAAACGTCGTTCGATCAAGATGTGCCCGCGGAGGAGAGAACAGTGAGAGTGTCAAAGGACTGATCTGACTCAAGAGTCAGCGCATCGAATCCAAAGACAACGTCGGGCTTCGAGCACATCAATTTCAAATATCGAGTCAAATAGCTCATTTAGAAATCCATCTCGAGTCAGGCAATGTGAACGGAATGCTAATTTCACACTTTTTACGGCATTTATTCATCTCCGACGGCGTTGTATTTTCCACAGCCTCGACGGGAGCCTGCGCGGCTTCACGCCTGCTAAGCCTCTGGGGTTGTGACAATCCGGTACTCGACAGTCCCTACAGCTTCGACGTCTGCTCTTCTGCGACATCCGATAGCTATCTTAAGAATAAAAGACCAAAAACGCATGAATCAAAACCTTAAAATTGATGCGTGAACCAGGGGCGGATCCAAGAGAAGGGCGACGGGGGCGGCCCCCCCCCCCCCAAACAAAGTCGACCCCCCCCCCTTTCTCGGAGGGCAATTGGACATGGGTGACACCCTGAAATAAAACCGACTACCGCGGCCTGCCAGGTGGTAGAAGGCTCGGTACTCAAGGACAAGGGTTCAAAATAGGGTAGGTCGCACCCTAGCAGGCACACTTGTACTCTGAACTTGGAGAACCACTCCGCGCTTCAACCGAGACTGAAGTCGGCGGTGGCGGTTTCAAAGCACGGCTTGGAGCCAATAAGTCGGTGCAGCGGCGCACATCTAGGGGCCGTCGGCGCAGTGGTTTTTTTAAATCTTCCCTACGATCATCCCTGCGCGCTGTTAGTGCACACCGGTGCACAAGAAAGAATGGGAGAATATTATCCTTACAAACTTTCCTTCCCTCTCCCCCCCTCCCACCCCCGAAAAAACAAACAAACGGAGTTCTCGGTCCGCCCCTGGCGTGAACAGTCCCACGAGCAAGGATGCTGGCGAAAGGGCCCTCCCAGTGTTGCAAATATTTTGAGCTATAGATGGCGCAATGTGTCACACCAAACTCGATTACCCTGAGGCTATTTGGATGAATCCTTGTTTCCGAATCTGGGGGCGGCACAGCAGGCACAGTTCACCTGCAGGATCTGTCTAAGACAGGTAGAGCTCAACGAGAAATGGGGAGTGAGGGTTGAGGAGCTGGTAGAGGTACTGCGGAAAGAAAGAGAGTGCAGGGCGGCGCTGGAGGCCGAGGTCAGAGAGCTGAGGGAGAGCCTGGTGGCAAAGAGCGGGAGCAGTAGCAGGCAGTTGGAAGGGCGGATATGGGGAGCTAGATCTATTTCCTCAATCCAAAAGTAAAGGCAGAAGGAGAGAAGCGGGAGGCAGTGGAGACTGAACTGGACGGGCTAAAACGCAGAGAGACTCAGATGATAGGCACGCGCAGCAGGTGGGAAAGCAGAGTATTGAGGAATTGGGGTAGGGGGCGGGGGTGCCTTCACCGTCAAGGGGATGTAGGAGGTAGCCAGGACGATGACCGAAATGAGCAGCCAACGCCGACGTTCAGCCAGATTGTCGGAAGAAGTGGGGCCACGGGAGGACAGACAAACACAGCGTCAGAGGGCACGAGAAGGAAGGTGACAGGACAGGGGGAAAAGGAGACAGAGCGCAAAATGGTGTGGGTTATCGTAGTCGAATGTGTCAAGCACTGCGGAACGCTGAAACTGTCAGAACGTGAAGCTGGCGGTCGAAACCGGATGCGAAAGTTTCAGATCACGACGTTACCAAAACCAAATGCAGGGTTTAAAAAAGAAATAGTCCTTTTCTAACGCAAAAATAAACTATGCATTACCGAACGTTCACTCTCCGCCCAAATGTCGCTAGAGGTCCGACCCAGATGCTAAAGTTTCAACACCGACCGTTATCTTATGCAAAAGTTATAAGCGATTTTCTGAAATTTTCAATGGGAAAATGGCGGCCGCGGTGGACCTCTTATAATACACGGAGCGCGCCAGTTACCGCAAACGAACGAAAATGAACCCCATTTTAATTCCCATTGAAAATTTCAGAAAATCACTTGTAACGTTTGAATAAGATAACGGTCGGTGCTGAAACTTTATCATCAAGTTCGGACCTCTAGCGCTACATATTTGGGCGGAAAATGAGCGTTCGGAAATGCATAATTTATTTTTGTAATAAAAAAGATTCCTGTATATTTTTTTCCGTTTGGGGGGGGGGAGGGGGGGGGGGGGAAACCTTGTAGATAAAAGGGTAATACTAAATTACTCTACGAGCCGACGTCCACTTAAAGTTCAGAAAGCGTTTATTGGCCATATGATAGGCGAAGAGATGAGGGAGTGCGTCGGCAACTGCAAGGTCTGGAAAAAAGTTTTTTTTTTTCAACAGTCTGATAGGGTCATAGAGACACGCGTGTCGAAAAATAAATTTTATGCAAAAATAAATAAATATTTAAAGCGATATTGACGGCATGAAATTTATTTTAAATCCTGCGCGCAAAGTCCACCATGTCACAGAATGGTCATACACTCTTTCCACCTCAACGAGATGGTCATACACTGTCTCCACTTCAACTTGATGGCCAAGCCGGTTCTCCTCTCCTCCACGCGGCCGAAATGCCGAGAGAAAACAAGTGAAAAGGAGGTGACGACCAACTAAATCACGTCTCGCACCGTCCATATTGCTCTAAAAAAAGAAAATATAAAGTAAAATTTATTTTCTGACACGCGTGACCGTTCAGGAAAAAAAATCTTTTTTTTCTTTACTGTTTAATTTCGTTAAAAAAATGATATTGTGGCCTTCATTTCAGTGAAACAAACTTGTGAGCAAGAAAAAAAAAGAACATCGAATTTCTTGCTAGCAAGTTTGTTTTCCAGGAATAAATGCAATAGGCGCCCACACTGTTACTATTTGTCGTGACGAAATTAGGCTTAGGTGGACGTCGGATCATAGAGAAATTTCGTCTTTCCCTTTTATCGTTTGTCCAGGTAACGTTCTGTTTTCAAACTTTCGCATCATTCCTCACCAAGTTGAACGCACCAAAAGCAGCCAGAACGGTAATATGTTTGTGCCGTTCATACAACCATTTGCGCTATATATACGTATGTACTTGTCCACTAAGTATTTGTAATTTT
Source organism: Ixodes ricinus (assembly GCA_037355805.1). Taxonomy (NCBI): domain Eukaryota; kingdom Metazoa; phylum Arthropoda; class Arachnida; order Ixodida; family Ixodidae; genus Ixodes; species Ixodes ricinus. Next base: position 228,995 of record JAZHYW010055835.1, on the reverse strand, counting down.
TTGTGTCGAAATCGACCGAGCATTAAAATTGACCATTTGTACAAATAAATCCATTAAAATGTTGAACATTTTGTAGTAAGATATTTTCTTTGCTATGCGCTCAATTTACATAAAGTACAAACAATATACAAACACTCAAAGATCAAGAAAGCAATGCCACTTTATCCGGGTTGGCGCCTGAAACCATTTTTCTGTCCGGGATCATTTTGACCAAAACCGTTTTGTCCGGATACCGTGGTCACCACATCATGGTTGACTTCTGAAGACTGTTGTAAGATGAACTAAGACGTGCGCCATTGTTTCTCGCGCGAACTACAGCGAACACAAACAATGGTTAGCTGAACGTCTACATGATGCAGTCATCTTTTGTCGACGCTCTTGAAGTAGCTGACAGCTGTGCTTTGTGCAACAGTCGTCTGTCGACTAGCTACCGAGATATTAGTTGGAGTTCGATGGGGAGGCGTACTTGGACGTAACCTGCAAAGGCGCCTGGGTCTCGGTGTTTTATGATGCAGCGTGCGTACCCGCTGTCTGTCAAGCTTCTCAAGGCCCTCATTGAGTAACGGAAATTCCGGGTTCTTTTCGGTAAACAAGGTAAGATGATCTCTCGTCTTGCAGACTCCCGAGATACATTTACTCTAGAGCTGCGTCGTATCATTTGTCGCGGTCTTGTGGACGTTTGAGGGTTTGTGTTTCGTTCAGAGCAGTTCCTTCGTAAAACTGTCGGCAGTGTAAACGGAGATGCCGTCATTACTGGCATTTTATCGTGACGGTGGTTGTTAGCGTAATGACACGACAACAAAGGCTGGTTTAATATCTGGCGTGCAATCGACTTTACAGGTTCCCTGACTTCTTGCTAATGTGGATGCAACACTTACAAGCTGTCGTTGTTAGAAGTCAGCATGTTCTTATACAATCAGAACACTATTATTGATATAGCAAATGAGTGTTGATGGGATCAGCACCCATTCGGAGGATTTCATTTTGTAAAATATATTCGATGTCTAGTTCTAGAAATGAGTGTTATATAAAGCGAAACCTAGCTTTTATGAGCACGTATGAAGGTAATCACAGTGCGCAATTGGGAGCATTTGGAACTTGAATTAGACTTTCTCGACTGGCTCCGAAAGTCGAATATCTTTTTCAACGCGATAGCATCAAGGAGCTAGTGTCGCAGAGAAGCCGATGTCGGTGGCGTCATCAGAAGATCCTGATTGGTCGATGGGGTTATGACGTCACAGCCACATGACCTAGCGCGGGAATTTCAAACAACCCAGAAAGCTCACGTGAAACGTGACGTTCCGGGTGGAATGAAAGTGAATATCAAACATGACATGTAATGCGAATGAAAGGTGGCCGCATGTCTTAAATAACTTCACTTTATAAAGTAATTCATTTTTTTAAAGGAACACTTGAAGAATTGTAGGCGGGATTCGAACTTACCCTTCGGCTAACGAGACAGAAACACTACTGACTAGGCCATGTCTGTTGTACTTCCTGCGCACTGGCAGGAAGAGCATGTGAAGCGAATAAGAAGGCGATGCGAACAGAGCCCGATAATGCTATCGCGTTCCACTCTTAAAGGCGAAGCTTAAGCGTTCACCAAGTTTTTCACAAAACATATTGAGCGGTACAGTGATTTTTTTTTTATCTACCTAGGTACCATCACTTGCTGCCATTTAAACGTAGCTTCTGTTTAGTTACCCGGAAACATCGATCGCCGAAGACGGGACACGAGTCAACCATGGAAAGGTGTGTAGCACTTTTCCGACCTACTCGATTGTAGCCTTTTCTTCGTAGATGGCGCTCAATTTATCCGGAACAAACGAGTTTCTCCCAGCTGCGCATACAGCTCGGGCGCTCGGGATTGACTCGGGCCACGGGTTGTTCGCCGCCGATCTAGACGATCCAGATTTTGTTCTTTCGACGTCAGCCGCGGGCGGTAGGGGCAAACGGCCGGCGCGGGGCACGAGTCAGTACAAACATTATTTCTTTGATTTCCGACTACCTCTCGAATTTGCTACGTTCGAATTAGTCAAACGTATTTTATTTTTAGGAACACCCTATTTGCTAATGGTTTTGAACCTGTAATGAGTAACGTCAGATCACAAACGATTCACGGTCGTAGGTAGAAAAGAACTTCTGAACGTTGTGCCCCTCTTGGCGCGTGCTTTGCTGGATTTCGGAATCGACGAGCATGTACGTGCTGAGCACTGATCGCCCCTGGGGGCTAAATGGCGCCTTAAGCAAACAAACATAAAACCTCCGAAAAAAGAAAAAAAAAGCCTGCTTGTTGCGCAGTAACAGAGCATACAGACCCGAAATATCTCCTGGGAAGACAGTTGATCACGTGTGCATACGTACCACGTCCAAATAATAAAGTTAAAGCAAGGGTGCAGGCGAGCTGGTTTCGTAAAGAGATTATTTGAACCCTGGAAAGTGAGGGAAAGTATATCTTCACTTGTGCTTGGTTGTGCTGTCCTCCTTGCCCCCACTCTCCTGGGTTAAAATGACGTCTACGTTCAAATGCCCTATTCTCGGGATTTAATACAAAGCGGGATTCTTAAAAGTTAAAACCCACTACACAAAAAAGCATGGACCAAAACTTCTAATGAATGCACACGAAGCCCAGCAGACGCCCGACTTCCAGGACAAGCGTCGAAATTCCGGTGGCTTCACTTGCGTCATGCTCGGAGAGCAGCTATGCGCCGTCCAGCCCCATATATGGTAGAGATCAGTGGGGCTGAGCTGTGCTCAGTATGTAATCTTCACAGCCCAGCATTTTGCAAACTAAAGGCCCGCTCACACACTTGCGTTTGTCCGCAACCGACTGAGACATGACCGGTTTTTAAGCCTCTTTTGACTGCTTACGACCAGCTGCGTAACAATGCAGCCGATCGTAAGCCGTCGCAAGATGCTTAAAAACTGGTTTTGTCTCATTCGGTTGTAGTCAAACGCAAATGTGTGAACGGGCCAGTGCGATCTGCAGCGTTTGTGCACAGGGGCGGATGCAGGAATTTCCTGAGGGGGGGGGGGGGGTCGGGTGTTGGTCCTGTACCATATATTTAGGAACCCCCTCCCCGTCTCCTTCGTTTTACGCCCTAAATTTTACACATGCGAAATCAAGGGGGGTCAGGACATCGGACCCCCTCTGAATCCGCCCCTGTTTGTGCGTGTTGGTGGGTACTTTGCTCGCGTTTCTAACCGACGAAGAAGCGTGTGCTATAGCCTCTAAAGATAGCACGCTGGGCTGTGATTTTGTAAATAAAGAAACGGTGCATAAGCATCTGTCAGCATCTGCTCACTGGCGCTAATAAAGCGTAAAGAAAAAGACAGAACGCGACCTTCAGCGTTTATCAAAACGCTAGTAATGCTTTCCTATTAGAGGGTTTTAGTAATACGTATAAGCAGCAAACGTAAGCCCCCTACGTTAGCGTTAACGCTGCGTCCTCCATACTGCGCATGAGCCATACGTACGTACTGCGGCGAGCTATGCGTACGTACGCTCGCTATCGCTTTTTGCGAGCGTACGTAGCGGTCCCCTGCGTATCATTCTCGTTGCTCTCGTCGCGCACGGGAAAGCGCGAGACTACTCCAGTTTGGAAAATGGCGGCGGTGAGGCAAACCAGTGGAAGTGCTACGCGCGTTGTACGGGTTCGCTTCACCATTGAAGATGACCTCAACCTTGTGGAAGAAAGAGAAAGAAGAAGAGAAAAAGGGCGAGGCTCGTGGCGGGCGAGGACACGCGGAGTTCGGAGCTGGAGACAGACGAAAGAGCCGGTGCCGAGCAAGGCCTCCAACTGAAGACCCGGACCACTAGACAGCCTTGGCCCTCCTCTTCATCGGACTCTGAACTTAAGTACAGATAAAACCTTTTCCCAATGGTAGCGCTTCCCCGTGTGACTTCCTCGGAGCGAGTGGAACTCGGCCTGATCGGGCGGTATTGACAGGCGACCCACAACCTCCTCAAAGAAATCAACGCGACGAACCCTTTCGAGCGCCCACAAAGATGGGTGTCGGTAGCCAAGAACGTTGGCGACGCCGTCGAACCCAAAAAGGTGTTTTTTCTGCGGTCGGTACGCGAGCGGTGCGACCTATTGCTTGCATACTTCCAAGCAAATGACGAGGCCAACATAAGATAGTAGGGATCCCACAACACACTGGAGCGAACCATAGATCAAACTGCTGGTCGCACAGCCCTAAAAAAAAAGACAAAACACGTTCACAACAGGCAACTGGAAAGAGATTCACGCACTTCGTAGCAAAGCGAAGAGATTCGCAGTGTTAAATTGGCTTTACCGATATACCCGCCTTGGATTGTTTGAGGCAGTTCGCAGGAGCACATCTAGATGGCGCTGCAAGTCTTTACGTATCGTTACGTATGCGTTTGCCTTCCGCTATACTAAAAGTGCGCGTTCAACGCGCTCCGTAACGTTACGTCGACAGCTAGCGTGCGTTGTACGCAGTGCTGACGCAAGGGTCTTTACGCTATTCTAAAACTCTCGTAAATCTTGTTTTCTTACACACATTTAAGGCCCATTCAAACCAGGACGTTTGCTTACGTTTTTTACGTTTCGCTATGAGTCACCGGGACATCTGTTCTGCATATGTTGCGAAAGTTTCCGAAAAAAAAAAACACCTGTTTGTCGGTTCAGATAAATAAACATGCATCGCAGAAAGCTCAAACTGCGTGATAATGAGACACTATACCCATATTTCACCCCCCAAAAAAAGCAAATTTTGCGCATTGTTCATACGCGGCGCGAAGTAGTTTTTACGAGATTTGATTGTCGGAGGGAAAAAGCGAAGGTTTTGGCGTTTGGAACGTGTACGTCTTAATAAGAGAACATATATACAATCTACAATCCACCTACATATATCTTAATTATCTACATAAAGGTGGAGATCAATAATGCTCCGCGAGAAACCGGACTTTTTTACCACGGTTCTTGAGGTGAAAACGGGTATAGTGGTTGGAATATAATGCGAAAGCTTGAGAACATGACGTTACTTCGATCAAAAGATAATTTAAAAAAATATCTCTATGAGTGTTAAAAATATGGCACCGTGGGAGCATGTAAGTATCTATTTCATTGAAAAAAAGTGAAAGCCGTTTACAACTCCTGTAACGCCGAATTAGAGCGCAGCTCTTGAGGAGGAGGGAAGTGTGCTGGGGGGTCACGTCACCTCGGGGGTCACGTGACCTCAGGGATCACGTGACGATGCCGATGCCGATGATGTCCTCAGTGACGACGATGCCGATGACGCCATCAGTGACGTCACTGATGACGTCATCAGTGACGTCCCGCGTCCCATAATGCACCGCGCGGTTACGCCGGCGGCGACGCCAACGCCGACGCCGACACCGACGGCGACGCCGCTCAAACCGGAAACGGGCGCCTAAAAGGTTTTCTCTAAAAGAAAACACTTCTCAGCAAGAAAGAGGATATTGTTTTGTCTTGCTGACAAGATATTTTTTTCCTTTTTCACTGAAGAAGATACTACAAGCGCCCACAGTGTCCTCTCTTGTTTTGACGATATTAGGCTTAGCTGGAGGTCGGCTTATAGAGAAATTTCGTTTTTCTTAATAATCTTTTGATCTAGCTAGGTGACATCATGTTCTCAGAACATTGGCGTTCTATCCCAACCGCTAGCGTCACATTCTAACGAAGTGTGAGCTCTCTGCGGTGCTTCGTTTATTTGCCCGAGCCAAGAAACACGGTTCTCGTTCCCCGGAAATGCCCTGTACATGTACTATCGCGGACAATATGAGCTGAAACAGCGCTCCGGCCTGTGCACGGTACTACATGCGCCGCCTGTCGCATCGCTCCCTAAACACGGCGCACCCCGAGGCCGAGATAAATTCTCACTTGCGCTCACTGCGCAGCTGCGTTCTGTCCGGCCGTCTGCTGGCGAAAATATTGGCCGACGGAACCACCACCATCACGATGCGTGTGCCGTGTAGCCCAATGTTCACGTTACAGAAAACATGCATTTCAGTGCATTTCAAGAAAGCGCCGAAGTGGAAAATGCGTTGTCACGCTCGTACCTCCTCGAGGAGCGCTGCCTGACGAAGCTGCCTAGCCCCCAAAAGGAGCCGATCTGAATATCATCGAAAACATTTGGAGGCACATAAAGGTAGCCATGTCACGGCGTCCCCTTCACCGCGCCACTGCCGAAGAAGTGTGGGAAGCAATGAGATGTGAATGGGAGAGGCTTTGGGCTAAACCAGACTTCGTGGCCGCGCTCTATGGTTCCTTACCAGACAGGATGAGAGCCGTGGTCGCGGGTCAGGGGAGAATGACGCGGTAATAAAATATTTTGTAAGTTTTACTGCGCCTCAATACCCCTGAAGCGGACTTCTGCCGATTGGAACAAAGCTTGATGCTACAGTTGCGACACACTGTTTGACGCCGTCAACCACGCATACTTTTGTGTGGCGCCTCCTTGATCCCGATCTCCTTGTAGAGTGCAGTTGAACTTCCACGCCGAGTATTAATTTTTTGTGTCTGACATTGTCCTCTGCAAATATTCTTTCGATTAAGTTTCAATCTCTTTCTCCTGGCAAATATATCACTGTTTGTTCCACTTTGTTAATACTAGGAATTAAAAAAATGGTGTCTTGTCAGCAACTTGTTTTGTTTGAAACAAACACGTTGGCCCAGTAATAAATAAATGATGCTTTTGACCCTTTCCGTACCAATAAAGGTTACAAAACCTTCTCAGTAACATGTATACGCTTACCGTTTTTTTTTAACATCTGTGATCAATGAAAAATAAAAATAAAAGAAGAAATACTTTGCAGCCAGACTAAATCCGGCATACAGATTTTGGCCTATATTTTACGATGTCCTACTTTGTGCATGCACCTATAATCAAACAAAAGACAACCTGCAGCATCTTTTGATGTGACTTTCAAAAACGATAATAGCAGCTGAAATTTAAGACACTTCAATATTTTTTTCTTCACCCGTCAGCGTTTTTTCTGCGGGCTTCTGCGCGATAGAGTAAAGTAAATCAATTCGAAAGGAGGGATGACAAGTGTAATATTTTGTTCCCCTCGCCGCCCTACCAACACATGCTCGCTGTCGCACCCGCCGGCTCGCTTGCAGACGGCCGGAAGAGCGCGGTGGCGCAGCGAGCGCAAGTGAGAATTTATCTCGTACTCAGGCTGCGCCATGTGTGCGGAGCAAGGCGACAGGTGGTGCAGGTAGTACCGTACGCCGACTGGAGCGCTGTTTCAGCTCATATTGACCGCGATAGTACACGCGTGCATCGTATGAAGCCGCGCTTCATACGAAGCACGGATGTCATGGTGCGTAGCCTCATGTATACTGACAAAGCCTGGCAGATCGCCACGAGAAGCGGCCGCCGAAATAAGAAAGGTGGAGCGGCAGACAACGGATGAGAGGAGAGCCACGTGACTGGCGCCCCGCTGCGGCGAGACGCCGAAACACACTTCTCCCGAGCGAACAAGTGTGGTTCGGGTCCTCGCCGCTGCAGAAGCTGTGCGCTGACGTCCAGGTTCTCCGAGAAATGGCTCTTTGATGCTCTGTGCTACCTAATCCTCGCGCTCCAAATCTGCGACATGGCACTCATAGCTCCGTCGTCGAATTGCCAGGTTTTGTGAGTATAGAGGAGGCTATGCCTGGTGACAATCGACGCAAGCAGATGTGAGCTCTCGAAAGGTAATTCAACGTAGCCAAACGGTACTGTACGCAACGTGTGCAACGTGCGCAACGTGAGAAAGCGTACGGGATTGGTGTTCGAGTGTGTCAGCGCACCGCAGTCCGCTGTGGGGCAGCGTAGAGCGCTGGCCGATTCACACAGCCTCGGTCGTCAGCAGATATGCTTTATTCGACGTGAAAATTGTCGTGTCCGTCATTTTTATCTCCGCTCTGCTCGGTTGTAAGGAAGAATACGTTCCATCCTATCTCACACCCCTGTGAAAAAGCGTGGCTTACGCGAACGGCAGAAGCTTATATTCAAAGTAGAAATGTCACTTGGGAGCGGTCAGTTACTTACATAGTCTCGCTTCTTTGAATTTTATTTTCGGTTTGCTCTTATAGAAGAATTGATCTGTCTCGCCTACATACCATAGAATTGTCTATTCACCTTACGCCTATTAAGAAAGCGAAGTTTGAGTATGATATCATATGCGATGTTTTCCTGTCCACCTCAGTGTCAAAGCTCTTTTAAATATTTGTTCCTTCAGCTGTACAGTTTTGAGACAATAATTAATATTAATTAATTAATTAATATTGAGTTGAAGATGTCCACGAACAGCTAAACGCCTTAAGCCGGGGTCACACTGCTCATACATCATAGAAAGGACAGTCTGCAAACAGGAGTCACCGCAATATTCATGGTTCGACACTGCCGCGTGCCAAGTATTCTCCTTGAACTCGTTGCCATGCGGCATTTGAAGCACGGGTCTCGCGGCGACTCGCTTTCGAATCTGTATGCAGACGGTCCTTTGCATGATCGATAAGCAGTGTGAACCCGGCTTGACGGGTCGTACACCATAAGACATTCAACTCGAAACAAGCGATGCGAACACTGCATGTAATGAAAGTAGAAGTCTCCGGCAATATGAAAGACCCACTGGGAGCGCGTGGCCGAGGCGGTGGCTGGCGGGGGCGCTGCGAGCGCTCCGGGCAATTCCATTCTGCTTCGAAGGGAGGACGTTCACTCGGGGCTCAGCACAATCAGATAAGCCCGTTGCGCTTTAGCCGAGCCCGAGTGAGCGTCCTTCCCTCGAAGCAGAATGGAATTGCCTGGAGCGCTCGCAGCGCCCCCACCAGCCACCGCCTCGGCCACGCTCTCCCAGTGGGTCTTTCATATTGCCGGAGAGTGTACATACAATGACAACATTGAAATGCAGATGTTTTATGCCATTTCCGCTACCACTATGTTTTTTTTTTTTTAATAGTTAAAACTCATAAAGACATATTTTGCAGGTGACGTATGATTGTTGTACAAGTCCACCATTATCGTGAGAGGCGAGAGGTTTGAATGTCTAGGAACATAAAAGAAAGTTCAGTTATATCTCAAGAATCGAGATGACACGAATGATTATGTCTGAATTAGCAAGCCTGGGCAAGCTACTCCGCCATTCAATGGTTTGTGCAAAAATAACAAATCCCTAATATCTCTTTTCTGTGCAAGTGTGGTCATTTTCAATTTACCAAGGAGCCAGTTATAATCATAATAATATTTATTACTGAGGTATCGGTCGAACGAATAACACGTCTCTGCACTCCTTCAATTCTTACTAATCTAGACAAAGTCAATGAATTCCACGCAGTTGATGCAAATTCTGATCTCGAGCGGACGAAACAGTAATACCGTAGTTACAGATTTTGGGTTTTTAAAGTTCCGTGTAATTCTGGACACCATGCTAAGCATCCTCAATCACGAAGCAACACGAGCATTCAACTGTGCTTCCATTCGAAGTGTGGAATCCCATAACACACTAAGATCTCGAATTTCAGACTTTCGTCTGTTTCACCCATGTTAAGCATGTTAAGAATGCGTTTATACTATATTTTTTCGGATAAAATGTACGATGTTTTTTATTTTCTTTTAGTTTCACAAAATACCATTTTTTGAACACCACATACTGACGTCATAGTTATATCTTTGCAATTTCAAGCAATCTCCAGGGGTTTCAATATTGAAGAATATTTTTACGTCGTCTGCATATACTACATCATCTGAGAAAACATTATACAGTTAAAAATATGATTGGAAAAAATTATGTATAAAAAGGGACCAAGACTTGATCCCTGAGGCACCCCAGAAGTAGCGACGTATGGGATAGACATCTGACTCCTTGAATGCGTACAAACTTCTCGCGCCCCGACAAATAATCTCTGAGCCATTTTGTGTACTTCTCGGTTACTCTATATTCAGACAGCTTAACTAAAAGAAATTCATGATTGACCATATCGAAAGATTTCGTCATATCTAAATAATTTACATAAACTTGTCCTTTGTATTCAATCGCTGGAACGCAAAACTGCATAAACTGACAAAGATTTGTTTCTACCGTTTTGATTTTCATAAAACGATGCTCAGCAGGGTGAATTCTCTGTTAAAAAAAGCGATATAATCGTGTACAAACAACCATGGCAAAAACTTTCGGTACATTAGACAGCAATGAAACCGGCCTGTAGCCTTCAATATACTTAGTTTTTGTTCTAGTGTCAATATATCTATTTTTTTTTTGTGTACCACAGATTAATGAAAGCGAGCTTCTCTTGACTTTTGCATTCTCAGTTAAAGCTTATAAACCAGGACATGTTTGCATAGGCTACTTCCATAAATCTGTCACAGCGCGCTTTGCATTCTGGGAACCTGTGGGCCAGGAGTGGAGAGCGTATGGAATTTTGCTTCCTTCCCGCTGATTCCCACAATGCATAACGTTGCATTACGCCGCGATAAGGCGGTTCGAGGTTTGTAAATAGTCTATTGATATTATCTAGTGAGCAGGCATCATATGAAAATAAACCCCAAGACTAGAAAGATAAATGGAAGAACTTTTACTGCTGTCTTTAGTGAAGCTAGCCCACATGGAGAAATTTGTTTTCTCTGGCATGTCACACAGGTCACACATTCTTCATATACTTTCTTTTTCTTGGTTCGGCGACATTTTTTTATTTTTTACCGTAGAATAATTAAACGATCCCCGCGAATAGAGAGGCGTCGCTCGGCGTTCTAAACACGGAGTGTTTCTCTTTCCATGTATTGTAACATACGTTGCACCCCGGCACAGAACACCACCGCTCCGCCTTTTTCTTCGCCGTATTTTAGATCGTTGCGAGTCCCTTGTCTCTCCGGCACAGCTAGCAGTCACAGAATAATGTATCGCTTCATACACAACGCAAAAGGGGAACAAATAGTTCTACCAACACGCCCCAAGCCAGCCTTGCTAAGCGCTGCCTGACCGGCTACCTGGCCCCGCTGTGACTGACAGCGCCACCCCAGGCCCCTGCGCCAGAATTGGGCCACACGACAAGCAGCTTCTATGGAGAGGCTAGCGCGGTCGGCACACCTCCCAATTCGAGTACACTCGAGGGTGACAGCCGACAGCGTTGGGGCCCTGGACAAGGGAACCACCCAGAAACCCATATTCAGGCATTATAAAGTTTATTCCTCCTCCGCCTACCCAGTGATCGTATACACTCTAAGAAACAGAAAGGAGGAGAAAGGAAGCAACGGCTCGTTTCCTCCTTCTACTGACGCGACCCCAAGCGGTCACGAGATGAAGGGAGGAACGAGATGCTTTTCTCCTTCTCCGTACAGACGGGAGAAAAGTTCCACCCACCCACCTCTTCTTCCTTCAGTTTCGTTTCTCGTGCACGCCGAGCGCGTTGTTTAATAAATGTTGGTGTTGATTGAGCTTCAGCGACAGCGAAGGCTGACTGTAATTCCCACTCCCAGTCCAAACGTGCGGAACATCTTGGTTGCATTGACGTTTTTACGACAAATTTTGTCAAACGAGCAAACAAAGCCGTTAGAAACAGCGAAGTTCTGGACCAGTGTCAGCAGCGCTACGTATCCTGTGCTAAGATGGCCACCTCCGGATTGCGGAACGGCGTGTCCACAGTTTATATTACAGTTTGCCCACTCTAGATTAAGCCTGTGGTGATTGAAACACCTGGTGGTGAGGCTATTTTCGAAATTTAATTTAATACAATTATGAGATCATAAAAATATTTGAAGGATACTAATTATAAGTCTTTGAAATAAGAAAAGGAAAGCATGGCTTTCTAGATTAAATATCTTCTCGGGCCATAGCGTCCTCCCATTTAGGACGTTGGAAGTTGGAACTAATCACTTATTTGTCTTTATGTATTGTTTTTTTGTTTTTTGTTTTAGTTCTCAAAAAGGCAGCCCTCATGGAATTTTGGTTATTGCGTCCGCTCATACTGCGCCTTTGCCGTAATTTGAAAGGACAAGCAGGACTTTTATCCTATACACCAACTCATGTTTACAAACAAACCGGAGCGCCCGGAGCGCCCCTAGCGGACGCCACCGGCGCCGCGCATGCGCGATGGGGTTGTGGGCAAGACGCTCGCCGTCGCCCATAAACACACCATTGAAATGCGATGTTGTCGGCGTCAGAGTGAGTCCCCCTGCCCTTTTTCGCGTTCGAATTGTTGGTTCTACGTCGTCCTGGCGATGTCTGACTATCTTGAGCGGCGTCAGCGAAATTACCGATGCTCGTTACACCGCAAAACTTCGCGTGAATAATAGACAGTTTTAGTATAGCGTTGCTGGCTCTTACGTACGAAATACGCAATAGTATAGCGTACGCTAAAAATGACCTGCTCGGACCGAATTTAGTTGTGCGTTACGTTTTCGAGTGAACACCGCGCATGATCTTGGTTAAATTTGCTAGAGCCGTAGAATTCCGCGTGCTTATAGCGCAACCATGCTCCTGGAAAGAAATATTGAAAATGAAAACGTGTCCAATCATTTTATTTCAAATTAAACCAAGCCGCAGCTGCCTCGTCAAACGCGCTTTTCTGCGGGCACAGAGGCTACGAGTACGAGTGCGTAGCCAAATTCGATCACGAAGCCTCCGTCAGTCGTCCCGTGGAAACGGCAGCTTTTATCAATGCTATCGCGGAATGAAATTCATGACCTACTCATGTCCAGTGCATAGTGAGAACTTCGGCGATTTCTTTTAGAGTCGTTCGTCCGTCGGCGATGAACTGTGCGAATAGGCTTAGCGTTGAGCAGATCGCAGCGTTGACGCACATTCCGAGCGGCGAACATTTTCACTGTGCTCTCCTTCAGCTGCACGGCGATCTGATTCGACCGCCGTAGGCCCCGGAAAGAATTGCCGAGCTGAACACCACGCAATTTCACGTAACACAGAACTTCGAAAACACCACGTCGCCCTTGCTGCGCCAGTCGAGGTTACCGCCATCTTGAAACTGGCGCTCTCGTTGTGTCCGAGATCTCTTCGAGAGCGTCCCGCAGAGCCCGCTAGCCCGCCACGCAAAATCCCCAGCGTTGCGTGCGTACGCAATACGCTAGCTCTTCTATTGCGTTCTGCGCACGCGCACTCCCGACCCGCAATTTTATTGCGTACGCAAGGCTTTAGCGTACGATCCACTAAAACTGTCTAATGTGACATGTCGCGATTCATTCCGCGTGGACGCCGCTGAATGTACGCTAAAACCTGATTCGCATGACGAGATTTCGCTCGGAATTTTCAGTCGCGACGCCGCTCGGGCTACAAAAGCGTGAACCGTAGCTGAGATGGTCGACGTCGATACTGAAAATCGCAAGCAGAATCGGACCAACTGAATTAGGCATAACAAGTCGGTGATGGTCACTGGTAACAATGATCGGCATCTCCTTGTATCTACTGTTTACATCGAGCCTGCTTACCAACCTTCAAATTTAAGTCTTTTGAGGCCTGCACTTACTTCTTATCGCAAGTACCGGGCCAACAGACGACAAGGAGAACGTTTGAAAGAGCAGACGACAGTTCGAACAATCAGGCGGCCGTTCGAACTTGAAGACGCACTGAACGTAGTCCGCAGATGGTCCACACAACTTGACGGTTTTCTGGCGTTCATGTTGGAACAAAACAAATAAATCTGATGACCACAAGCATCCGTGAATTCAACCCAAAGTGCTTCACGCCCAAGCAATCGTTGTCCGACGGCGTCTGCTTTTCCCTTTTCACGGCACATATCCAGATTCTCCGACGAACCGAGCACGTGAAAACTGACCTTCAAACCTTTCTCGACACTTTTGGTACGGCCCCAGTCGCGGCGTTTTGACGAGAAGGCAGGCTTTTGTCTGGTTCCTTTCAAAACAACGCAGGAATACACGTCTGGCATGGGGACTTCTGCCCACAGCCCCAGACCGGAAGGGCGACCGACGCGCCACCACCGCGCCGTGACGTCACAGAGATGAGTTCGTGTATAGTGAACTGTTTCTTGTTGCTCTGTGTGATCTAATTACGAGGGGAGACACTCACTTGATCGAATGACGTTTTAGCAAACATCGCTTCCATCACAAAATTACGTTGCGACGGTGCGCAAGGCGTGCAGACAAAAGTTATATGAAAATATACGTTTGGGTACCTTGGATCACGGGCTGCATCAAACCGTGTAAACAGTTCCTGTAATCGCTTTGGAAAATTTTTGTAGATAAACAGAAAACGTAGAAAAAAAAATCACAACGCCAAGAAACGTATTTTTGTCGTTGTTTTAGGGCACGTATAGGAAGAATGAACGAGGACAAGAGATCATTGTGTCGCCTCGTGTCTTGTTTGTTTATTTTTACTCGCACCCTGATCGCCACCAACAGGCTTCTCAGCTCAGTTAGTCAGCATTTTAATTTTTTTAAATTTTTTATTACGTTAGCATTAGAACGCTCGGTTAGACGAAAACCCGTCGAAGGGGTCTGTCAGTTCGTCAGTGCCGGGGAGAGAGGGAGAAGGGGGGGGGGGTGACGCGCGCGACGCTCCCATTGGTTTGAAGCGCTGACGTCAGCACGCGTCACACTCTCCCTCTTCCTCTCTCCCCGGCGCTGACAAACTGACAGACCCCACCGCCGGGTTTTCGTCAAAACGAGCGCTCTCGTCTTCGTCAAAGGAGCGTCGCACAGCTGGTGGGGAGCCAGAGAGGAGGAGGCAAAGCGGCGCGGTTGAATGCGGGCGTGCTCAGTTTCCGCTCTGCCGTCGCCGGATGTTCTTCGCTCTGGATTTCCGTAGCAGCGGTGCGCGTACTGCGATGTGTGTTTGTAGTTTAACGATAAATGAGGTTCCTTTCACGAGTGGTATGGATGTGGTTCTTTCCAGGAGCGATATGGATGACCGTATCCAAGGGCGTAGACGTACTCTGACAGGCAGGGTACAGAGAAGGGATGAAAAATTGAAGGAAGATCCATTGGTGGATTCTTAAGGCATGCGTCAGCATGACCCTTGGGGAACGCCACACACGTTTCCCTTTCGGAAACTATAACACTGATCCCGTAACGAGGCAAAAAAGAGGAATGAAAAATAAAGGAAGTAAAAAGAAAGTCAAAACAGAAAAGTGGAAGGGTCAGCGTTAGCGTTTCCCAAAGGGGACGTGTGTGGCGTTTCCCAAAAGTCATGCTGACGCATTCCTTAAAGGTAACTGCAAAGAAAAAGAAGTGTATTTTTAAACAGCCTAATTGGGGCAAGCATGTCACAAAACAATTTTTCCGCCAAAAAGAAAATTTTTTACAGCGATATTTATTGCGCGAGACTGATTTTAAGTTTGCGGCTATTTCGTCCGTTTTAAATCGCGCGCCACAAAATTGGTATTACACGTCACGGAGTCACGTAGAACAGCCACTCCGTGCGCGTCGAAAGAGCGGGAGTTTCAAATGTGCAGAAGTTGTGACTCCGACTAAATTACGTCCTGTGGCCTAAATATTGCTAGAAAAAAATTTGTTTTTTCGCGGAAGATTTGTTTTGTGACATGCTTGTCCCATATAGGTTGTTTAAAAAACACTTTTTTTTCTTTGCAGTTACCCTTTAAGAATCCACCAACGGATCATTCTTAAATTTATTTTTCTAGGCTTGCCTACAACCTATTGTAATCTCGAGTTAAAATAAAAAGTGGTATATTTTTAAACATTCGTTAATCGAATCCTAAAATTCACGAAGAGCCTATTTCTGATTAGGATTGTGGGAAATGTACATTATAAAGAGAACAATGATAACGTTTATTCATCGACGCTATAGAGTCACGGGAGTGCGGGATTCATGTTTTTCGTAAAAGCACGATTTAGACGAATGCTCAGACTGCTTTATTGAAAGATGCGAAACGCACGCACACACACACACACACACACACACACACACACACACACACACACACACACACACACACACACACACACACACACACACACACACACACACGACACACACACACACACACACGCACGACGCACGCACGCACGCACACACACACACACACGCGCGCGCACACACACACACGCACGCACACACACGCGCACACACACACACACACACGCGCACACACACACACACACACACACACACACACACACACACAGTATTTTGCAGTTTCGCATGCAGTCAGTTAGACATCCTCTTCTGCGCCAGAACATATTATTGATGTGGTGAATTCGTCTAAGCGCATAAATTATTTTATACGAAGCGCCCAGATAACATTTAATTGTTTTATACTCCCATTAAGCATTATCCTTTGTGTCTCGTTGCTGACTCAAATTACAATCGATGGCAATATAAATCTCCAAGTAAAACAACATATCCAACGGCATTTTGGCTTCACTAAGTTCCTAAATGGTGCTTTCGGTCCTTGACAAATGGCATCCAAACATGATCTAGACAAGAGCACTGTGGAATGTCTGGGCGCGCGTTCTCGAATACAGCAGTTCATGGGCTGAACGTTACTCATTTGCATCTCGCGGCTATATTTAAGTAACCCCCAGGAAATTCACGCCACTACTGTAACCCTTTTCACTAAGCTTACGAGCATACGTGCTCTATAAATGCCTGCGCAACCACTTTCCCGCGGAGCACGTGGGCTCTTTTGGGGCTAAGCGGTCAGCAGAAACGGAAACACTTGGGAAAACTGAAATGTCAGTTTTTACAGCTCGCAAAAGCCCGACAGTGATAAGCTTAGTGTTTTTTTTCTTCTGTGTTCTGTTTTTGTTTTTGCATGGCGTTTATTGTTTTTCAACCGGATGTCGGCTAGCCGACTCTCGGTCAACTCATATCGGAGTGCACGTATCGAATGCCCTCCGTCGTCCGGGGCCACGAGAAACAAACGGTCCGCATATCGAGTCATTCGCTTGATAGCAGTGCGGTGCTTGGAACGAATCTCCGACTGGCGTGTCGGGCGCGTCGTGAAATGTAGCTCCTCGATTTCCGCCTTACAACGTCACAGAAGCGTCGGGCTTCTATACTGCCAACCGTCAAGATCGCGACATCCGACAAGATGACATGCCGGCTCCCGTGACGTCATTCGTTGCCCTTCGTGACCACTTTCTATGCATAGGACGCTAAGTATACCAGTTGAAAACGCGTTCCAGGAACCTAGGGACAGACCCCTGACCCGTTCGCAACGAGTGCTATTCGCATACGGGATGCGATAGCTCGCCTGAACCTAAATAAGGATGTACAGTCGCAGAACGATATGAAAACCCCCATAATATATGTTGTTTTAATCTCATAAGTTCCAGTGCTTCTGTGTTCCATGTTGGCTTCCGGAGCGCAGAAATGAAGGTTAGAAACCTGGGTGGTAACGTTTGTGGAGCCTTTGGGGCCATTAGGGAGTTTTCGTAGATCGTTTTCGCCATCCCGCAACGCTCTCCGCAGCCCGCTACGATACCCGGAACTCTACAGCCAAGGCCGTCGGCGCGCAGGCGCAGTAGCGACTTCTTCGTTGCGGGGGCCTGTGCGGAGGGGGAAACGCGGTCTACGAAAACTCCCTATTGCTTCAATTAGCGAGCGCGTGGCTTCGAAAACCTCCAGCGCTATCTAAGGAAAAAAAAAAAACTGAGTCATTAATTTATCATTGAGGCTACTGTGTGCACGTGCGGCGTTTCAGTGGCTGCTAAACTTCTGTCATTACTCCCCACGTGGCCGGCAAAACGAATGCTGAGTCAACATGTATTGCAGTATAATGCTCTATGAAATAAAATAAAAGCCGCTATATCGTCATTGATCCCACGAACGTCCGAAAACTGATCGCTCCACCTGTCGACCCGGTGAATTCAGCCAAGCTTGATTTTGATTTTGGTTGAAGAAGGCCTCTATAATCGGCGAAATGAGCGTTAACTCAGCGACAGCGGGACAACGGCGGAGTGTCGACAAAAAGTGAATGGCTGTTGAAGCCTCGATAAGTTTGAGTTTTGTTCTGATAGAAAACGCGGCAAGCCTTGTAAGTCACGCGCTCACCTGGCCTTTTACATATCGTTGGCGACTGTACGCAATGCGGTACTAGGCATGACTACGTCCTCTCGTCGCTGACTTTATTTTTAGGTCGTAACGTTTTTTCGTCATTCTCCAGGATTTCTCGAATGATTACAGAGATTGCCTATTTGAGTGCTCTGCGGAAAAGTAGACGCACGGGGACTTTTTAAGGCTCTAATGATGATAGACTCATCGTTCACTCATTCGCAATTAGGGACATTCCAGCTCCTTTTTTTTTTACGTCATTAAGCAAACTTGCCGAGTTTAAAGCTGTCGCGTATTTGTTGGCGTCGGCCTCCACCACTGCTCGCTTGTAATAAATTGGGCAAACATGTTCGTCTAAAGTTGTCTCACCACACTTTTCGTTCGAGATAAAATGAGGGATCTCTCGTTCAGATCGTAATCCCAACATGCAACCAATTAGTGCTCCCTCGTAATTGCCCTTCCCTTCGGCATTTTCGCTCACACCCCGTGTATTTTGGGGCAGGTACGCAAGCCCGCGAGTTTCACGCGTGCGACTTGCAGACTTAGCATTTGGCTTGAACTCCGAAGCTGTTTGGAATTTGGCAATGCCTTTTTTCTTTTAATGCGGAACGTGTTTAAAGCCGCGGTCACGCTGCTTATTAGCGGCGAGAGTTTTGGTGGCGCCTTCCTATGGTTCCCCCTTGTGACGTCATTACCTTGCGAACAACAAGTTCGATGGTGTTTGTAAATAGCATGGTGGATGCTTGAAATCCTTGCGCTCTCAAAGGAACCCTGCCAACACCGTCAAAATTAAAGTTCTTTCATTCCTCTTATTTCCGTCGATGATAAATCCTTTTCTGACGTCATAGTCAGCGTTCGGCCAATCGTGGAGGCCGACCAAAGCGACGCTTTCGGTCGCGCACGTCGCCAATACATCGTACAAAAACGGTCTGCATACAGATTCGAGTCACCGCGAGATCAGTTCTTCGAATGCCGCATGGCAATGAGTTCAGGGAGAAAACTTGGTACGCGGCATTCGAACCACGGATATTGCGGTGACTCGTGTTTGCAGACTGTCTATTGTATGATGTGTGAGCAGTGTGACCCCGGTTTAATGGATAGGATTTCTGTGGAATCTGTGACGGAACGCCACGGAAACCACTACGAAATCTGTAACACGTACTACTGAGGACAATCTATAAAGAGTAGCCACCCCGGTGACTCCGACGCAAAGTGCCGGCCTACGGACCTCCAGGTGGCGGGTTCGAATCCCGGCCGTGATGCCCGCAACTCGACGGAGGCTCAGTGTGGAGAAGGCGCCATAAAACCGAGATTTCGGCTGCGCGTGAAAAGATGAGACATTAATTCTCAGCCCACCGCGAGGGCGTGGCAGATGCCCTCCGTTGGTTTGGCACGTAAAACACCCAAAATTTGACTGATTGATTGTTCAAACGAGTGGTAAGTTAACAAGAACGAAATGCTAAACGCGCCTCAACGGGAACCAAATCAGCAATCCCATGATTGCGATCTCGACATTCAACCACTGCGGCAATTAGGGGGTAGACGCGAAACTAGCTAGCTTTGTCTCTACCACAGCGGTATCTACTTGAAGGCAAACATCAAACGTGGGTCGCCAGCGTTCGGCGTTCGCGTTTGAACAGTTAATGGAAAGAAACACGAAAGCCAAGACATGTCCACCAGCACATCAAAAAAGGCAGGGTTTGAAATAAAATAGCATGCTATAACCGAAAAAAGAAAAACTGCAATGTTTATTATAAATTCCAATAATACCGCGGAAATAAATTTTGTGTATACCGACTTAACCAGTAAAAGAAAGTTTTTTTGTTTTTTTAAGAAGACATTTTTACATTGCTTAATAACTTTGTAAGGTATTCAGAATAGCCTCTAACAATTAAAATCAAACTCAAATTTCATACAGAACAGAAATCCTTGGCAAGCTTCCTAGCTTCCGTGTCCTATCGGAATAGGAATTAAAGTATATATACTGTAATATGATAGTCCCACTTATAGACGTCCTCCAAGACAAATAGCGCGCGTCTTTTTTAATCTGTGTGGGACCATTGCTCGAGTTTCCATCTGCCGCTTGACGATATGATGCTTCTCGATCCGTTGTTTGCATTATCCCAGAGCTGTTCTCCTTCTTCTCTGATACTACCTTTGGTAATGCAAGGAATCTGTGGATTGTATAGCTTTAGCTCGGAAATCTAGTACAACCATCCCCTCTACGCATAATGCACTCTCAGGCGCTACGAGGTAACCTGGATGAATAAATAAATAGGAAAGTTCAAGCAGGAATATGTTATCGTTAAAATAGATGAGCGTCCGTCAGGCATTGCCCTTTGAATAAGCGAGAACGCCGCTCGTCTGCGAATGCTACCAAAGCAGCACATAAAGCTGATATTTTTATTAGAACCAGGACAGTGAAGCAAGAGTGGATTTCGGATTAATCATCTTGAAATTGAGAGTAGCACCAATCAAGGTGTTGTCGCTGCCGTGGCTGGAGCTTCTGGGAGTTTTCACAGCATCTAGTCTTGTGAATATTGCGACAAATCACCCACTTTCAAAAGGCGGGTGCATATGGATTATGGTCCGGCTCAACAGTGGCATTTTATTGATTGAGATCGGCGGCAAGCAGGTAGAGCAGTTCTTCGCAAATAAGGCCCTAATTTCTTAAGTTTCAATTAATTTTTTTTTTAGATGAATAAACTCCAGCAGGTATGTTGACTCAATGCACAACAGAGCAAAAAATGACCCAGAATTAGCTCGGGTTAGATGGATCGGCACGGACAAGGCTAGGCGAATCTTCATGGCCTCAAGACGTAACAAACTAAATGGAGAAGCATCTTTTTCACACCATTCAAAGCATGAAGTTTGATTTATGTGGCTGGGCATGTTCAATTGTCTCGCCCGTCTCCAGAGGGTTCTTACGATAAACACGGAGAAACTTCGATTCTGCTTCCACTCGAGAAAGCCAGGCCAAGGAGCAACGGATTCGTTGTAAAACACCGGAGCTAGAAGCTACCGAAAACCTTTGGATTATCAAGGCATAGCAGGAAGCTTTCAAAGCTCAGTTCGCGAAACACTCTGCAATATGGAGCTCTGCACCGTTCAAACATGAGCACCAGGTTGTCAGGCTAGAAGGATGGCTGCAAAACAGCGACTTGGGAATGGGTGAGCGCCAGCCAATGAAGGGCTGTCCAAACAGAACACTTCAAGCACGCGTGAAGCGACACTTCTTCGCCATGTGAAGTGCGGCGATCCGCTTCCGTCCGTCTTTTTTGCAGGGGGCAGCGCTTCCCTCCGCCACGTGCGATTGTGTCCTTCACAGTCTTGTACACGTTACTAAAAAAATAATAGATTACAATTACTATTACTCTTGGCTAGAAAGTATTCGATTAGATTACTTGATTACTCGACAGCAAAAGTAATTGGACATTACTTTAAGAAGTAACCGTTACTTTTCCGGTTACTTTATTGTGTGAAGACTTACATCTTTAGCGCTCGTAACAATGAACTTCTTCCAACCTGTATTTCACATTCTCACAAGTATTGATGAAGAAAAACGGGTTCCTCTACAGCCTTAGCCATCTCTGTGCGCCGCATCATGGGATCATCGGTTTTTCTAGCTGCAAAATATCTACCAGTGTCGCAATCGCTATTTCACCCGAAATATCTCCACTGGTCCCATAGAAACTTAGAATGCTTCTGTAAAGTCTCTGGTTCTAAATAAAAGGTATTTTGATTTCTTGCTCTATATATTTTCTTGTACTGGCAACCAAGAGGCGCCCTTCTTACTCTCTTTCGCACACCCACGCGCTTCTCCAGATATTATTCACATGTGGATGAACTCACATGTTATACAAAAGAGCAGCAGCTCCAGGATTTGAAACGAATCATGTGTAGTATCCATTAGCGGAAGAGATCGCCCCGACCACTTCTCAACTCGAAACCTTGCTTGTCGCAAAGACCACGTAGGGGAAATACGGGATCTTGACGTGTATTTGAACTGGCTTTGTTATATTTTGCATCTGCTTTAGACATTCTTCGGTTCTGGTTCTCCTACGGGCTGCGACTAGGTACCGTAAGCAGGATTGTTTTTCTTTATTTCTGTGTGTGTGTGTGCGTGATGGGGCTAGTTTGAACGAAGGACTTAGAAAGTTACATTCTGCTCCTCAAACTTCGCCCTGAATGGCCTTTGTGACGCACTGGGGCTTTCCTGGGGCTTCCCACTCCCAGTCCCAGCTAAAAAAAAACGGACATTCTACAGAAACTGCACATACAAAGGGGTTAACCTCGTTTCCTACAGCTCCGCAAAATATCTTTTTTTCGTTCAAAAAAAGAAGCCAATTTTATTTTTGAAATTTCAGAAAGAAAAAAGGGGTGTGCAGGGTGGGGGTGGATCCCGTGGAAAAATAGTAACGGTTAGAAGTAATTTTTATTACTTCAAAAAGTAATCAAATTACTCTTGTGATTACTGCCTAATAAAGTTATCAAATGGTTACCAAATTACTCCAAAAAGTCATCAATTACAAGTAATTTGATTACTTGTAATGCGTACGGTACAAGTCTGGTCCTTCACGAAGGCCTAGAGCATGCTCACCACGTGAGTCCGGACAGCCACTCACACGCCCTGTTGGCTCTCAGTCAATCGCTCAAGGCCTCCGCTGCTTTTCGAGTCCCGAAAACGGGAAAGGGAAGGGTACGAGGGCGTGACTGAACAGATGGACAGGCAACAAGCACAACATTGGCAGCTGGTGGTGACGTCAAGTCTGGCGAGCACCGAGGTCACAAAAAAGCAGGGAAGCAAGGTGGAAAGCCTTCAGGTTTGCCTGGTGAGTGTCCAAACAGAAGACGGACTGCATGACATCCCTTCTGTCTGTAGATCACGCCTTCACGAAGATACTAACTGAAAGAAAGCACCGAAAGATATGATTCAATGGAGTGAAGAGAGAGAGAGAAAGAGAGAAAGAGAAACGTTAAACTTGTTGTGAGACATGTCGTTGGTTTATCGAGCTTTCCAAGGAGTCAAGAAGCTAATACATTGATGAAAGATTTGCAAGTGTTTCTCTCGAAAGCGGCGAAGGAGCATTTGGCTCCTGTACCTAAAAATCAGTTTACGACGATTCACTTTTTATCACCGGCATTGTTTTTGCTGGTCCTTTGTTCCACTGCTCTTTTGAGAAAAACAGCAAAAGCCTGGATAATGATATCTACATGTGCAGAGACTAGTGTAGTTAATTCAGTTTTGCTGGCATTTTAACAACGACGGGGCGTTCCGGCGAGTTACGGCTCGAAGAGGTCTCTGCCAAACGATTAACTTGGACAGCGGACGCACGTCTAAGCGTGCTTCAAAAGCTGAAGTGCAACTTCGAAGCAGACCTGCGAGCAACGGCGGCTTTTGGAAAAAACTGACAGTGTTTTTTTTTGTTATCATGCATTAACAGCAGCAATCAGCAGGCGTTGAAAGAGGACTGTCTGAAGTACGACGAACTGCTCATCATACTCACTGATGTGGAAGCGGTAGTCAACCTACGACCTCCAGCGAAAGAGACCGCCTCCGTCGATGAGGAAGTCCTGTGAACTTCTTTATTTACAAAAGGCTTTCGGCTTTGCCGCCAGCAACGATTGAGCGTAAATGATCTACACGCCAGAAATGATCAAGACTGTGGCAAATATTTAATGCTTCTGCACAAATTCTGTACCAGGTGGAGGATCGAGTATCCGGACTCTACTAAACTCTTCCTGGGTCTCATCTCCGTCAATGGAATCTTTGCCGGTAAAAAAAGAAAAAAAAAAGAAAAGAAAGGTGTGTGCGTATGTTTAGCCTAGAATGTAATCTGCCTCAACAGGCGACTTGCCTCCCAGCTGTACATGAGAAATTTAGACAGTCCAGTACGACTGCTAGCCTGGGGTCTTTAACGTGCATCACGCAGTAGTGACAGACGACCGCACGCAGGTACGATGCTCATACAGATCGAAACGGGCGAAGTGTAGATTGAACCCAAGATCCCTGGGTTCTGCAGCACGAGATTTCGCTCCACGTGCTCTGAGCTGGTGTGCGCTAGTTCACTCGGCCACCGATCCCTCTAGGCGTTTGCCGGTAGAGATAGTAGAGTATGCACTTGCACTGTTCGATTTACAATTGAAGTTGAAAGGGGAGTGAGTAAAGATGACAGTCCCTGCGTCAACACAGGTCTGACTTTGTTGAGTAGGAGAATGTTGGAAAATGGCTCTATGAGAAGACAAGTTTTCACGTTTCCAATCACGCACTTCTGTGTATTCACCCCACAGCTCAATGATTTCTTCACCACACGTCCGAAGATTTTGATATAAATTATAACGTCAAATTAGCGCGAGGCCCTCACTAGGTAGATTAAAATTTTGAATGCTTGGTACCGTTTGCTTGGTTGAAGGGCGAATAGAGCAACAAAAAGGCCACTGGGAGAAAACCTCGCGCTCTCAAGGTTCGGGTGCTTGCTTACCACTTTTCACGTTAAGAAAAAAAAGCAGCTTTGTTTTGTTAGTTTATGCACAGCGCGAACTAATTCTGACAAGACTTGTTTGTCAGCAAAGGAAATATTATTTTTGTGTTTGAAACGTGTACGGGTTAATCAAAGTACCAATACCTGGCTTTAACCGTGCTTACAAATATCTTAATTTACCAAATTCGCCTCCTCTTCCCCCCTCTACAAAAAAGATGTTGCTATGTTTTTTGAGAGGAGTTGAAATTATTTTTCTGCAGATTTTGGTATTATAAAAAAAAAAGTAATTCCTTTTCGAAATTCTATCTCTCTTGGATATTCTTAAAATCCTGCACAGGGGTGGACAAAAAGGACACCATCAAGGTGGCAACCCAAGAAACGCTACACATACCGCTGTACCGTCGTGTCACATATTTTGAAACTTGCATGTTCTGAGCCGGTATCAGTTGTTCGGCCATTGTGGAGCGTGTTCGGACCTCCTGACAATCGGCGCGTGATTTTCGAAAGGGGAATCCAGGATCTCTTACCTGAAACATATGCATGTAACTAGCCTCAGAGAAAATAATCTAACCCTTTAGCACGTTTTTTCCAACTCGCTCGGCGTGATATCAGCGCCGCTCCCTGTTTGTGTGGTCAACAAGAGGGTCCGGTCCGTTCGAGCCATTAGCATTTTTTCTTCATTTCTCGGGTTAGTTTTTCTCTCGGTGCTCGCAAATAACAAAACAACCTGAATAAAAAAGAAAAAAAAAGCTTTCGCTGCATTTTGATTGTGTGTTCGGAGGGAAAGAAATGAACGCAGCATCTGTTGTCCCCACAAAGTTGACATCGCTGATTGTCGCTCACGGAACGATATGGAATCTTTCTGTGGTCGTCTGTCTTCCCGGATGAGAGCCCGGTGTTTCTCCAGACGCGATGCGGCCCTCTATCAGCGCACAGGAAACGGACGCGCGCTTTCTACTTGTGCGTCACTCTGCTCCGTGTCATACTTGAAGGGCCGCCCTTCCCGCATTTTCCAGAAACGAGCTGCCTCGGCTTCTTACGAAGGTGAGCCAACGGATTTGCTAACTTTGCTACGTAAGCTTGTTCCTTATGTAAGCTAAATGTGCTAAATGTAATTATTTATGTATTTGAACCGATTCACACAGAAAGAAAAAAAATGCAACTGTGTTAAAAACACTGTCGAGGCTGATGTACAGCAGGTAGCTTGTGGATATGTCATTCCTGAGAATGAATCCGCGGACTCATTTTCATTCTAGCCTTCTTAACACTTTTGGGAAGACAATCCTGAAACACGTTGCAGTAAGTTTTATTGAGAAAGTAACCCATGCGTAGGTACTCGGCATACTCATCTTTAATATTTAACTTAGATGAACGCAATTTTGAAGCTAAGCAGAATCAACTATCTGAATCGGGGGACACTCTTAGATATACACTTTTATATCTAAGTACTTGAAGTAAA
The DNA here is from genome assembly GCA_037355805.1 of Ixodes ricinus. Classification (NCBI taxonomy): domain Eukaryota; kingdom Metazoa; phylum Arthropoda; class Arachnida; order Ixodida; family Ixodidae; genus Ixodes; species Ixodes ricinus. The sequence continues at coordinate 203,104 of JAZHYW010055835.1, read as the reverse complement.
GTTCATACAGGAGTACGGAAATAATATGTATTTTTATAAGCATGAATAAATCAATTTATTTTTCGACTTTCGAAGCTTCGGAATGTGAACATCTCATGTGTTGTTGTACGTTTTGAATGTTGGTCATTAAATCTCTTAACGCTGTTGACTAAGCAAATAAACTTACTTTGGTATTTGTATATGGAAAGGTAGAAGTAAAAGTGTTCTAGTTTGACTTGATCTGTCAGGTAACTGCTACGTATTTGCTAGAGTTAGGTGCAGTGCTCGACACGGTCAGCGCGAACACGACATGGGCGCTTTCTCGCATTTTGTTCTAGCAGGGTATTGACAATCATCGATTTCTGACAGCCTGGGATAGTGACCCGAATGACCGCTTACGCTACACCAGTAGCTGTAATGATGGCCTTTTAATGTAAGAAAAAAGAAAACTTGGCGGTTTAGGTGTTTAATTTTACTTCAATACCGCTTGAAGACCTTTATCAGAGAATATTGCGTAAGGGGTGGGGCTACAGAGCAATGGAACATGTTTTATAAGTCTGCTGGTAATAACTGCGACGCGATTCTATAGCCATTTTTTGTTTCCTGTCATTCTCAGTCCCGTGGGTTCCGTTTCTGGTATGCGGTATGAAAAAACATTAAAGCATTTTAAACTAGAATATGCGAGAAAAATATAGGTGAGGCAAAAAAAGAATATGTGACAATCATGCATTTTTCGTAAACACCTTCAAGTAGTGTGGAGAGATCAAAACGATGTTTTACCGCATACAAAAAGTGATGACATTCAAGATGGCTGCACCCTTGCAGAAAAAGTGTATACGTGACAAAACCCTAAGTAAAATTTGAAATATACCGCGTAGATATTGTAATTCACGTCAACTTAAAGAACATTTGCTGCAAACGTATGCGTCAAGCAAACCACACCAGCCACAACATTTTTGGAAGTAAAGGCGAAGTACTTCTTGAATGCGATGTTTTACTGGTCTCGTCAAACATTTTTAATGAAATGAAATCAGTGCAACTAAGCATGACTGCATGACAAGAAAACACTACGACAACGATTAGCATTCGAGTTGTGAAGAGATATGTGAACAGTACATGCGAGTCAACTGGTGTACCTTTTTTTTTTTTAAGCTGCCAGCAAATTGTATTTTAAGTAAAGTACAAGTACAATGAACACCAAGAGAGATGCCGCCACAGGACCACAGCTATGCGGAGCGATTGCCGTCTACTTGGCTATCCGTCAGTCCCTGTCTTGCCGCATAGACAGACCAGTAGCGTCAAAGCATCTGCAAAGTGGGCGACCGTGTGAAAGCGTAAAGCTTTGAGTGAATTGTACCGTGTGTCAGGGCAAAATAATAACCACGCTTTTTGCATGGCAAAGATAAACTATAGGTCACCGAACGCTCAATCTCTACTCGAATCTAGTACATAATGGTAAGGACAGGATGCCAAAGTTTCTGGACCTATCGTCATTTGAATAAAAAAGTTAAAATGCGGTTTTCGTGTACGTTCAATGGAAAAATGGCGACCAATGAAGCCCGGAAAGCACGAAGATGAATAGCATTCGTCCCGAAAGGGTTCTATGTCTACAGATATAGCTGTTGTGGGCTCTTCCCACCACTGGAAATGGCGTCCGTTGTTGATGATGTAGTTGACGATGGAGGGCGTCAGTCGTCGGTGTCGCAAAATCCTCGAAAAAGATCGCCCGCCGCCCGCGAGAATAGAATCCGGGTTGTTAATAACCCGCTCTAAACTTAGGGCTTTTGTAGTACCCAAGGTCCACTGTTTGCGCTCTCTGGAAAAAAGGAAGAAGAAAAGAATAGCCCATAACAAAATGCCATCGTAGCACTGTCAATGCTCAAAGCTCGTTCTGAAAAAAATGCTTTCAAGCGCTTAGAGAAAAAAAAAAAAGAAACACTAGCGCTCGGAACAAAACGGATGTCTATTTTGTTCCGAACGCTTTTGTTCACGCACCCCCACGGTATGTAGACGCGACGACGACACCCAACAATTTCGCCGCGACTTGGCGCAGCTATTGCTGTCACTGTACTCTGGATTAAAAACAAGACTGCTCAATTTTTCATTTAAAATGACAAAAACAAAAAAGTGCTACTAACTTTTTAATTATACATTGCTAAGTTCTGAAACTTTTGAAATGTGGTCCCAATCGCTAATGCTGCAGGCAAAGAAAGGGTAACACACATACACGTAAACTCTTGGAGAATTGGCTTGTTGTGGTGCTTTTCTTTGCCTGCAGTTTCGAGATTTTGGTCCCTATGCTTGTTTGTCTTTCTGTTGCCCGATTACTGTGTCATTTATAGCGAAAATGATCGACTTTGCAATCTCACTCTTCCAGTCAGACATCAACTGCATTCCTAAGTGTTGTAACGTGTAGTGTAACGTGTAGTCAAACCAAAACCAAATCAGAGGAATAAAAACATATTCGCAAGCTTACTACAAAACCTTCTAGTAAGCTCGATAATGAGAGCATCTGTATATTTAACCCCGGTCTTGGCTCACGCAACTCAGAATTCGAAGATACTCAGAATGGTGTTTCATACTTCCTAATTATCAGCACGACGCCAGTGTAACAGCAGTGAAAACCAATATTTTTCCCACGGAAGAAAACCGTTCAGCTCGTGCTTGTTAACGAAATATACCTATAATTAAAATAATATTTCGGACAAAGAATACTAACATTACCCCAGTACTTCTCAGCACACAATGACCATGGACAGAAAGTTGGTGTTTCATCCCCTAATATTAATGAAGATTAACATTATTTATTTCCATACCCCTTTGAACTGGAATCACTTTCTAGCACCTGCGTGCGAAATTGTTGACAATAGCATTTTTAAGAATGTCGCGATTAATATTTACTAGGCGTCGGTATGATTGTTCTAAAGTTATTGTTGCGGGGCATATTTATGTGACCCACTCCAGTATGTAACGCCCCCGACCCCGAGGGTAAATAAATTAATAAAAGAGTACCATTTTTTGTAGCCGGCCCTGTAAGGACTTCTCAATATCGGTATTTTGACGACGAGGTTCTTCGGCACGCCTTATGGTCGCTTTTGCGCCAGCTTGAGCACGCTGCTTTTGATAATGTTCCGATTTTCCTCGGTCTCTGCTTTTCGGAACGTCTACTTTTTGCGCTCCTTTCGCGCGATTCGCGCTTCTTGTTGAGTGACTCTACCTGCAACATGACGATTTGTTGTCATTTGACAGTTTGCTTAGTTGAGCAGTCTTGATCTCAGGTATGCCCATATACACAGATCATTTCTGAATATATCGGCTTTCTGCTACCTGTTCTTGAGGCTACAAAATATAAGCGCACCGCAGTAGTTGCCGCTAGCCGCCGACTTTGGCTACTCAGAATGAGTTACGATGTTCTGACATATCTCAGCATTCTGAACGACTGTAGATTGGACACTGTTGTGTGGTTACACTCTCGTTTCATTTTAAGTCCGACCGCAGGCGAAGCCACGACCCGATGGAGACAATCAAAGCAGATCCAAAGTGCACTGTCACGCTGCTCCTTGTCTTTTTTAGACTTAAAGTGAAACGTAGTACACTGCAGTACCGTACAACCTTCTATCATCAGTTATTCTGATCTGATTGTTCTTGCTTTCCTTGGAGGTTTTAGGATGGGGTGCTTCAAGACCAAGAGCCCGGAGCAGAAGGTCAACGAGCAAACCGAACAGGAGTCATACAACAGTGGAAGCATGAAGAGAAGCGAAGGCCTCATCAAAATTCTTCTTCTCGGTAATGTAGGCACAATGCGCCATAGAACTCACCTCGATATTTTTTCTTAAGAAGGCTTGAAGAAGCTGCTTATTTTCATCATTGTACACATATAGACCAACTCAACTACACTGACGTCACGACACTGCGGTAGCGCTGCTCTCGGTACTGCGCTTGCGCAGACGCTTCACTCCTCCAGAGTTTGGTTCCTGCGCACGCGCTGTGCCCACACCTGGCGTGGCACTGCGCTGATGCTTCGCACCTGGTGTGGGCAAAGCGGGCTTATTTCTAAACACGGTGTCTGTGTATAGGTATTCGCAACTTTCACGACCTAGGTCCTCTTTAGTTCCTATCGAAATGGCAGTCATCTGAATGATTGTCACAGAGCAGCGATACGAGGTTCGGTCTGCCACCTGTAAGCAATTCTAATTTTGTAAGCAAGGACCTTTTGTTTTGATTGCCGATCATCCAGGAGCTAGAGAGCGCGATTCTCAAACCGCCGTACCACCATCGCTAAAAGTTGCGAATGAAACGTTTGCCCGCTTACCCTTAATCGCTGGTAAATATACCAATGAACGTATTGGAATTAGGCATCGTTGCTCCATAATGTTATTTTTTTCTCTCTGTGGTTAATACGTTTGCGTCGGGTTATAAACTTCATAGCAGCAAGACCACAACAATGGCCGCTGATATGATGTCAGTGCAGGCCATGTATTGGATGCCTCGGTTTGTCTTGAAATATCTGGCCGTCACATCAAAATATCATGGTGGTCAAGGCTTTCAAAGTCCGGCTTTCGTTTGCCTGCAGCGTGTTAACGTTCTTCCCAATGTTTGAACAGTCAGACAACGCAATCGCTGCACGGTCCCGACACGCGCACACTCAACGCAGTCTGTTTAGAACAGGTTGCTCGGCTCGACTTCTGAAACCACTCTCTGCGCATCCGGTTCGCAGGAACCATTTCCGCAGTCGTGACATTTTCGCCCGACCATCTACGGCACCCGCCACTTATCTCTGCGAGAGCGGTCATCGCGATCTTACCGGTCTCAGAGATAGCCGGCGGAGTTTTCGTGCGATTGCGTGTCGTGTGCTCCTGCAGTCGTCCCGTTCACCACCACCGATTAGGACCGAGTGTCGTCCAGTGGCGGGAGGAGTTTTGTTTACGCTCGACCGATGGGTGCTGTTGCGATTTCTGAGCCAGCGTTCTCCACCCAATGCTCCTCCCACCGATCGCTCAGACGGACGTCCCGTCCGAGCAGCCAATTCCCAAGGCGCTGAGGGACTCGGTCCAGAGGTCCATCGCAGCCTCAAGTTCCGTTTGGGCGACTGGGACATGCCGAGATTCACGGGCGATCCCAAGGAATACCAGCGACTTCGATGGAGCCGGAACAGCCTTCTGACCAGGGCGAAGCTGGCGTCGGCGGTGGAAAGGCTCAGTTGCACCGCACGCGCTGCGAGCATCGGTGGCTACGGCAGCTGCCGTCGAGGTATTTTGACCTGGGCAGGCTTGGGCTCCTCGGGTGGTGCGAAAGCAGTGCTTCAACTGCGGTCACCTCGTGGTGCCGTCCTTCTCGTGCATCGAGTGGGATCGACTGGCCAGTGAGGCCCTCGGCAAGTGGTCCAAGAAGCGCATCGAGGCGCATCGTCGCCAAGCGCGACGGTCTGCCGGGGACTCAGCACACGTCGGTTACCGTGTCTGACCCGATAACGAAAAACGCGGTGTTTTACAACGTGGACGTCGTGAACAACAACGCGCTTTGACGTGGCTCCTTGCGCAGTCCCGACAGTCTTCAAAATCTGCTGTTTTTTTAATGTGTTTTTTTTGGCTACTTAGTTTTCTAAGACCTACGGACCTCTTGAGGACACGAAGTCAACCGGAACGAACGTCGTATTTAAACTGACTCTTCCTGTATAGCGTCTCGTGTTTTTTTTTCTTCTTCTTTTTTTGATAAACGAATAATGCAATGCGAAAACAACTGTTTCTTTTTTTTTTGCTTTTTGAAATCTACATTGCGTTTGTCTTAAATTTTCGAATAACTGGCGACTACCACCAACTTGTTTTGGAAGTATTGCCTGGACTAGCTTCTGGCTGTTATTGTGTAACTTACTACATATTTATATTACTCGCGCAGCTAGTTTAATTTGAGTTTATTCTCATAAAGGTAATCGATTGCTACTAAAATTCTCTAGCTCTGTACATTCCGGTACTTGGCATGGTGTAACGTATGCGTGCGGGATAACTCCGTTCGTTTTGTTCTAGACGCCCTTCAGCCTCTTTCACTGGCTCTTAGACTTGAGCGCGACATACTCACTTCTATATAAATAATTATGAGGCAATTCACTCATTCATTAATTCATTTATGTTAAGTTCCTCGAACAGCCGAAGCCTTGATAATGATGCACAGCAGATGGATAAGGCAGTGGTAAAGAACGACTTAAACACAGAAAAACATGGGTCAGAAATATCAAACCCTGCTAGACCAAGGTGAAGTTATACAAGTGTTGAATGCGAGACATGGGGTTAGTTTGGTACATGTGGTACTCCATCTTGAATATCCCATAGCTACCAGGTTTCTGTTTTTCATTTTGTAGATATACCATGTGTGAATACGAGAAATTAAAGTCAACACAGCGTCCGATGTTCGATTACTTGACACATAAAAGATATACTGTTTTCTGTTTTGTTTCTGGAATTGATACATTTTATGTATCTTCGCGTTTACTATACTTCAAACTTTATCAAATCTTATAAAAAAACCGATAATCAAAATACACTGTACCATGGTTTCCACTTCGTTCTCACTGTACCTATCTAGAAAGTGATAACTTATTTGGATGTCGCCAAAGTGTAAATAAATGCATTTTTTTATCACACGCATCAACGAACTGTAGACTCCTTTTTCGTAGTTCTAACAGCGCTGGTATCTCTTTGCCTGTTTTACCGAAGATATTTTATCGGAGTCACCTTTGTACTTTACTTTGCAAGCGTTGGCGTTATCTCGCGCTATTATAGAACGTGACCTTCTGGAAGCCATCACGCGGACTGTCGTAAAAAAATATTCGTAAGTGTTTGCTTTTTCTTGGCGAAATACGAACTTTCTTGATTCATCAGGTTGGTTTTTATTTTTTGGTGATCAGTGCAGCTTACCCGAATACCTACTCTGATTTTTTTTCTTCAGAAATATGCGTGTAAAGGTGGATGCCAGTTTTTATTTTTGCCTGATATTTTCAGGTTGAATTATAGAAGAGTCGAAAACTTGAGCCGTTCGAACTGCACGAGGAAGTTCTACCAAGGAGATTTCAACCTTCATTTACGTGTTATCGCGAGCAGTGGAAACGTAAAGAACCCGTCATGTCTACTTGGCTCATCTGCCACTTTTGGAAGACGCCTTGGTTCAATCTAAGTTTGGAACTCGAAGTTGACGTTCCAGTTTTTTACCTTTTGCCAAATCGAGAGATAAAAGGATTGTGGAAACCGCAGTAGTAGTTAAAAGCCAGATCGAGTGTTGCAGCTTATATAATGTGTGTATACTATTTCATTTATTCATTGAGTTTTAGAATTCTGTACCAAGAGTTACATTTTTCGTTGTCTAGACGTTTTTCTTTAAACGCTCAATTTACAGGAGCCGGAGAATCTGGCAAGACCACCATTTTGAAACAAATGACTATTCTCCACAGAAACGGCTTCACCTCGGAGTAAGTGCCAATGCTTCTTTCCTTCACTGGTGTCAAATGCAAGTCCGATTTCTATATACTTCTTAGTTTAAACAACACATTACATTTTTTTTTGATTCTTGTTTGGAGCGCGAAGATAAATTTAGAATTTATAATTGAGTGAACTCAGCCTTCTTAGTTTTTTTGCCAATTACTTCCGTGTTAAGCTATCTGTGCATATGTACCCACCTTCCACTTCTGATATATGGTGATACGACAGGCACCATGTTGCAACAGATAAAAGAAACAAAAATGTTTATTTTATAAACTCTGCAATAGAAACAATTTCTAGTTGCTTTTACGACTTTTTATCCGAGTCAGAGTGACAGGTTCTTGGTTGAACCGTCATTTTAAATGTATAAGTAAAAGGGCATGAACTGCCGCCTGGTGACTCAATATTATTGGACTATAAAGCAGATCAAATCGAGCTACCGCTAAAATTTCAAAAAATTGATATAGCTCTATACCAAGCCTCAAATGTATTATCGAAGTTTTGTCTCCAGTTTCTACGATATTGATATTTATTTATTTATTTAGAGAACGGACCGAAAAAGCGCACGAAATTCGCTGGAACCTCCTGGAAGCGATGAAGGTAACAGGGTGGCTTGTGTTTTCCTCAAACGCGTCAGCGGCGCAGCGAGCGACGATAAATCACTCAGGAGTCCGTTTTTCTGCTGGATTTCAGGAGCTCACCATGCACATGGCAACTCTCAATCCTCCCGTCGAGTTGGAAGATTCAGCAAATGTGGAAAGCTTCAAGTTCGTGCAAAGCCTGTACCTCTTAGCTGATTATGAGTTCCCCCAAGTGAGTGCATGGAGTCTATTATTAATGCGAAAGCATTAACTGTCTCGCGGAGCGAGCCGACGTCATCAGCTTTGAAACCATGCAAAACGGCAAAGCTAGCCAACGGCACTTTTTACACTTCGTTCCCATTGGCTGGCGCGCGTCGACGAGGCTCCCATTGGCCACTGCCCGTCAGTTTGTGTGGTGTCATCTTGACTGTGTTATCACACTGTTGTGTTATAACTGATCACCGCGTTCGCTCGCCTCTTATCGGTTGTACGGCGCGTGGCAATATATACGGCGCATGGAATAAAACAAGGGGTTCGTTCTGCTGAAAACTACGTTGCAGTCTGTTCCTTCCTCGCTCCGCAAGGCACACGACAGTTTGAACGATCGCTCACCCGATGGCGCTGCGTGTCCGCGAGGCAGCGGCTCCACCGTTCCTTGCCCAAGGTCAGCGCGCCGTATGCCGCAGATTAAAGAAGGGAGCGAAGAGAGCCGTGCGTGCTTTCGCATTCACAACTCATAAAAAGTGCTTAGGTGTACCTCGAGCCTTTTAAATCAATTGCATTGCAATCGCACTGCCGTATTTGTGCAGTTTCTAATTATTCTAGCGTACCCGTATATGTTTCTATAGCTCTGACGTGCGGCGTCGTACTGACGCTAATAATAAAAGCACATGATCGTGAAAGTGGCCGTGAGGCCCTTCCGGTTACACGACTGTGAGATTTGTCCTCCAATTTGCCTTTTAAAACAATACTAACCTGTAAATAAAGAAAGCATGGTTACATCTTTGGAAATGTAACGCCTACGCAGTGGTAAAGAGCTGGCTAAATTAGATGGGAATGAGTTTTTAGTAACAATGTTTCTTATACACTGAGCTACTTAATTGTACTGGTTTAGGAACACATTGCTGTGCGAACCTCCAGTGTGAACGTGGAGTATTGAAAATACTCGATCGTACCTAAATTTGAGGCGCACGAGCGAAACAGTCGTTTCCAATCGTTCTTGAATGCAGAACGCACGCATTAAATGTGAGATTGGCGAGCACACACAAAATCAAAAACACAGATTTAACGTGTTGTTCTTGGCTCACCAGCAGCCATGTTGTATCAGCGGCTATAGAAGTGTGAAGGTGTGATGAGTCCGCTAAGTAACGCGAAAAATAGTTTGGCTCTTTAGATTTCTTCAGCAATCTCAGCCAAGTCTACTGTTGATAACCGGTGACTGCGAAATTGGCGCGTTAAATGTTTTTAGTGGTTTAATTAACTTAAAACTTTACTACAAATTGGTTTGTGTATTCTCTCGCATTTCAGTGTTTCTATTTTCACATCAAGAGGTTGTGGAGTGATGCCGGTGTTCAGGAATGCTACAGGAGATCAAATGAGTTCTTTCTAATCGAATCATCGAAGTAGTGAGTTTTTTTTTGTTCTACCAATATGCTGCTATAGAGTTAATTGAAGTGGATACTTAGCGCGACTATAGTTTTTTATTAATATTTAAAGGCTGAAATAGGCTTGCGCAGTCCAATTTCTTCTTAATGCTTTATTTTGACAACATGGTAATCACACATGGCGCCTCTAAAATTTGTCGCACTGGCTATCGGGTACGAATTTAAAAACCACATTTCAATCGATTATCACATCACATTTGCATCTAATCGCTAATTACTGCTATTTAGATCTTGGTGCCTTTAACACAGAGACCGGTAAATTTTTACCTAAAGGAAGAAAAAACCACAAATACTCAAACCTTGATTACTCTACTTACCAGAGCATTGCTATTAAGTAAATACGTTACCCTAGAACGAGTCTGTTTTTTCTTACTTTATTTGTTCTTTTTTGGGTAACTGTGAATTCGAAATTCGAATTACAAGAAATATCTGCGCTAACTTGTCAGACGCAACTTGAATCAATTACGGCGGTCGAAATAATGTCGTTCGAGGAGATAACTATGCGTACTCTGGTTTAATGTAATCACGAAAATTTGCGTCGCTGATTGGAAGTCTTATTTGTGCCTCAGCTTCCTCGACCAGATTGACGCAATCTCGGATGAAAGCTACATCCCAACAGACCAGGTTCGGAAAATATTAAAGTTCTCCTAACTTTAATTGGAGAACCATACCATACGCTGTGTAAACTTGTCACACTTGCAGGACATTCTTCGCTGTCGAAGGCGCACGACGAACGTGAAGAAAGTGGAATTCGAAGCAACCATTCCGAAGAAATACGGGCATGGGATACAAGAATTTTGGTTAGTATGTAAAAAAAGCGAAGAAGACAACACACACAATTTTAATACGTTAGCATTAGAACGCTCGTTTTGAGGAAAACCCAGCGGTGTCTTTCGTTTGTCAACGCCGGGGAAAGAGAGGGAAGGGGACAGGGTGACGCGTGTGACGCTCCCATTGGTCCGAAGCGCTGACGTCAGCACGCGTCAACATCTCCCTCTCTTCTGATGCTGACAAACTGACAGACACCGTCGGGTTTTGGTCAAAACGAGCCCTTAGCTTTCGTCAAAGTAAGGCTCACAGCTGGCGCGGAGCCAGACAGAGCTCTGGAGCGAAGGGGGGGGGAACACGCCGCGGCGCGTTGGAATGCGGGCGGGCTGAGTTGCCGCTCTACCGTCGCCGGTTGTTCTTCGCTCTGGGATTCCGTAGTAGCAGTGCGTGGGCTGTGATGTGCGTGTAGTTTAAACGATGGATGAGGTTCCCTCCACGAGTGATATGGATGCGGTTCCTTCCACGAGTTGTATGGATGTGGTTTTTTCCACGAGTGATATGGATCACCGTATCCATGGGCGACGACGTACTCTTTGCAGGCAGAGTACAGAAAAGGTGTGACAAAAATTACAGGAAGATCCGTTGGTGAATTCTTAGGGAACGCGTTAGCATATATGACCCTTGGGAAACGCCATACACGTCTCCCTTTGGAAAACGCTAACGCTGATATGTAACGAGGCCAAAAAGAGGCAGAAAAAATAGAAGAAGCAAAAGAGAAAGCCAAAACAAAAAAGTGGAGGGGTCAGCGTTAGTGTTTCCCAAAGTGGAACGTGTGTGGCTTTTCGCAGTAGTGATGCTAACGTATTCTCTAAGGATCCACCAAAGCACCTTCGTTTAATTTTTTTCTGTATTTTACTTTGGACCTTTTAGTGTACGATTCGTTTTTCTTTAGCCGGATTCACCAGCTTCGATTACCTAGCGCAGTTTTGAAGTTAGTAACGCACCTAAGTTTCTTAAGCTGTCGGTGACCCCTAAATGCGGCCGGTAAATTACAAATGCTTACTTAGCCACTACCATCACCTGCCACGTGATCACTTAAGTCGAGTACGTGATGCGTCAGCGGTTAAACATGCACTAGACTTGCCTTGTGACTACTGGTGATTATCTCTTGCAAAATAAAGGGGACGGAACCGAAATCCCATTGTTTTTCTCATGGAAGGAAGGATCGTTATCGGGACGCTTTTGTGCAAGATTTCTGCTTTTTCCCTGGGAGCGGCACTTTTAACGTCGATAAGCTTTCTGCGCACAGACTTCTGATAGAAAAAGATCGTCCGACAGGCAGTACGGCGCGGGACTGGTTTATAGTCGGCTTGCTAGGAATCACAATAATCTCGTTAGGAATTAGACGAAATCTCAAACGCAGCTGCGTTTTGAGATGTTGTGTCGTCTTGTTCGTTATTTTATTTCTCCGTTCTCAGGGTTTCTGATTGTAATGTTTTCAAACCAGCTCGCCTGCATGCTTTCGCTTGTACGAAAGCATATCGCGCTCGGAAGAAATAATTATGTATTTACCCGCGATTAAATGCTGATTAATTTTAAAATCACGACTTATTCGTATTTATAAACTTGAAGGGCATCGTAGAAAACGACAAGTGAATTGCTATCGCAAAACTTAAAAATAGGGACTTTGTTTTGCTGCTTCCTGAAACAAACTGAATTTGGAAGTTGGCTTCAAGGCGCTGTAGGTACTGTATTTTTTGTTTTTTTTTACGAGAGATTGCACTACTAGAAACGGCATCTTGAGTTGTAGCTTGACAAGCAGATAAGAATAATTCTGGGGCCCTAAACTCGTCAAACACAAAGTTGGAGCAGAAAGTTCGCGTAGGGCGCCGACTGGACGTCGGCGAAAAAAGTGCGAAGTCATCGTCGTAATAGGCCAATCGGGTCTCCGGAAGAAATGTCCCCGGAAAAAATGTCCCGGAGGAAAAGTCCTCGGAAAAAAAGGCCCTTGGTGGGAAGTAGGAAACAATGTCCCCAAAGGGTTCACTATCGCTGGGTTTTCCCAGATTCTCATGGCCTTCGGGGGTCCTGTCATTATCCGGTCACAAATGACCTGACCCACCTAGAGGTAAAAAGGGAGACTGGAAGTCACACAAAGCAACCGAAGTAATCTATTGTGGGGTATTTTGGAAACCAAATTATTGTTTGCCAAAAATAAATTATTGTTTTGTGTTTATTGTGAAATAAACATCTATAACATTTCTAGCCAAAACCAAATTATTGTGTTTGGGAAACTTTGAGAGGTACTAGTGTACCATTTTCAAATGGGTAAAACGCGTGACACTGTTAGCACAAACAAGTGATCGCTAGTTTTTTTTTATTTTTTACAGAAACGAAACGTTGTCATCGAAGTTATCATAGGTACTGAAAATGCTCATTTGGGGATGTAATGCAGGTGGTAAAATTTCGTTGCCACTAATACTCCTTCTAAGTAAAATGTGAAAATGCGCCGATGTCGTGTTCGCGCTAACAGTGTCGCGATGTGTATCTCAGGGAACCGTCAATTTCCTCATTTGTTGGGGCCGTTTTCCTATTTGCCACAGGGTGCCTTTTTTCCCCAGGACATATGACCGGACCGTACGAAGGCCATGAGGATCAGGGAAACCCAGAGATAGAGAATCCTTGGGGACATTTTTTCCTACTTCCCACTTGGGCCTTTTTTCGGGACATTTGACCGGGGACTTGTTTTCGGGGACATCTTTCCTGGGACATTTTCGTCCGGGGTACATTTTTCCTCACCAGGAAACAGATAAGAAGATCATTCATTCATTCCTTAATGAAGATGAAAGAGCAGTTATTATGGGCGCTCTTTGGCGCGCTTGTCACTGGTGTGCAGGTACCTCCTCGGTGGGGGCTCCAGGGACTCTAAACTCGTCAAACAGAAAGTTGGGGCCGAAGTTGATGGAGCGCACCGATTGGCCTGGAGTCCGTGGAGTCCCTCGAGTCCACCGAGGAGGTGCCCCTGCACCAGTGACAGCGCGCCGAGAGCGCCCATAATACTGCTCTTTCATCTTCATGAGGAATGAATGAATGGCGCCTTCTTATCTGTTTCCTTGCCTTTCTATGCATGTTCGGCTGGTCCTATCCACCCACATGAATTAATGAGGTACCTCTGAGCACCAGTCACTGCGGGGGACTGTGGTCAGAGACAAACCACCGCGTGAAGTGGTGGCATATCTTCCTTCTGGTTTAGTTGCTGTCTGGTTACTCTCTGTAAAGCCCGATTCACATGGTGCGATCTTGCTTGCGAATTCGCAGCCGCGACGTCGGACACCACAGCTTCCCCGAGGCTTTTTTTCCGCACCAATGACGTCGAAACTGCGAAATCGCAAGGAAAATCGCATGACCTGAATCAGGCTTCAAAGTGCTGTTGGTATACGGGTGGTTCTGTAAGGTCTACGAGCGTAGCCTAGTTGGCAATTTGACGCAGCACCTCCCCATCGCTGGCGATTTCCCTTTCAGCGAAAACGAAGCAAGGAACGTGAGCGTTATATAGCCAGGCCATGCGTTTCTGTAACTGACCTTGACAGAGAATATCTAGATATACGAACACACACACAGTGAAAACTTTTTTGTTGTCGTTCTTAGGGCGTGTTTTGGGGAAATGAAATTCCTCAAGTGCCTTTTTTTTATTGTTCGTCAGGATGTTCGACGTGGGCGGTCAGCGAGGTGAGCGTCGCAAGTGGTTCTCAGTGTTCGCTGGCATCGACGCGGTGCTTTTCTTGGCCGCCACCAACGGGTTTGACGCTGTGCTCAGGGAGGATAGCACCGTCAACAGGCTGCAGGAAGCACTCGACTTGTTTCGTGACGTCTGGAACAGCAAGTAGGTACCGAAAAGCGTGCCTGACCTATATCACCTTTATACTTCCTTTCACATTGGCCGTGTTCCAAATTTACTCGATCTTACTCCAGGGTAAGTGTTTGGTACCTTGGCGTTCCAAAACTTAACCGCGTTCAGCGCTTTTCAATCTGTGTTGTCACGTGACATGACCCGCCGGAGTAACTCGGATCCATTTGGTGTAGGATTTGGAACACAGCCGTTAAGTCCGATCGCAGCCAACGCCATGATCCAATGGAGCCGATTAAGCAGCGCCAAAAGTGCACCGCCACGACTCTAGTTGTTTTTGTGCGTTTGCTATAACCGGCTAGACCAATCGCGCGCAGCAAGTGCACGAAGACGAAGAACGCCATCATGACCATGCCTTTTGACGCAGCTTGATTATCTCCATCGCTTTGACTGGGGTCGGATTTAATGTTAATTCCTCCTCTAACGTAATTCCCATGCACATTTGCAAAGAAGCTCCTGTGCGCGGCCTATTTTAGCGACGCTGGCGCCACCTAGCGTTTCCGCCATGTTGGGGTGCGTACTAGAGGCCTCGTCATTGGGGTGCGCGAATGTAAACCAACCAGGAAATGACACGACGATTTCTGTGACTTGTGGGCATGTGAAAGAGAAGGACGTTGGCGTGGCCAAGGGCTCACGAGGGCTGGGCCCGGATAAACGTGCGTTATTTCTGTGTGCAGCCTGACTTTTAGCTTCTTTCGGGTAATCCGTATACACTGATCCCCAAAAGACGTTAGCCTGACGTGCACCTTGGTAGCGGCCTATTTGCCCTTTCTAAAGAACACTGCATGGCGGTAAGGGGTGTGTAAAAGGAGTTCTGGAGCGTTTTGATAGGCGGTTTGAGATTCGAGATGTCTTTATAATTTTTAGGCATGTTACGGGCTCGGGTATTTTATTTAATTGTTCGTGTTCTTTCTCGGTCAAAAACAACACATGTATGTTTTATAAATGGCTTTTAAGAATCTCTCGACGCTCAGTGGTGTCTACTTCAGCAAGACACGCCTGGCAATACAGTACGACAATCAGCGAACGTCCTGGTTGGAGAGTAGGTCCCCCTCACCTCGGCGCGCGTTTCGTGGTTAAGCCGGGATCCCACATGCAAAGGTGTCAGGGCGTCTCTTTCTGAATGTCCGTGCTCCAACACGCGCTCGTTGCCTGCGCGTACAAGCTCGAGGCTCACGAGACGATGAAGCATTATCGAAGGTAGGGGGCTCGTGCTGGAAGCGGAACAACCGAAGGACCTCCCTGCCTCCCTCAACTTGTCAGTGACCATGCGGGCAGAAACTGAGGGAGAGCAGGAGACGAGAGGGACGTCAGAAGGCCGAACTCTGGTCGGAATGATTAGTGGGTAGACACAAAGCTGTAGCTGCCTTTGTCTCCGCTGCACTCGTCCAACGCCTTCGAATGCGAAATCCAAGCGCCGAACGTCGGCGTTCCGCATTCGACGAGCTTGCAAAAACCGCTAGCTATTAACGCACTACAGTGCTTGGTTCACACGAGGACAAGTATGGGCGAGAAAACGTATTTAAGATCGAAAATGCCACAGACAATGTTTCACAGCCTTTGTTGTCGTTATCGACAACAGTGCTGGAATTCCTAGCGCCAGAGTTGTTATAGAAAAAGTTTCAATTTTCTTCTTCTTCCTTTTAAACTAAATTCAGCTATATTTATTTTTTATCTTTCTGTAGTACCTTTTTCTAGTATTTTCGTCTTCCCTCAATTTCTTAGTGACCAAAGTGGTTTTCGGAGTGTGACGGGTATCATATAAATGTCGTTGCTCGTTGAAAAAACTGTGTCTGTCCCTCATCTATGTGAACTGTTGTCTATCCAACGCACTCTGCTATTTGTACCTAATTTCTATCGTGTTCTTTACTCTGCAATATTCATATACAAATAGTAACCCACCGAACCATCGATTTTTGTTATACGTGCGGAATAATGGTTGCGGTTTTCCGTTTTGCGCTCAACATTATCATGAACCAGGCAGAGAAAATTTATTGTATTGATCCCAATGAAAGCTCCGAGCAAAATAATTATTTTTGTGTCTGCGTGAAGCAGACGTATTCAACTAGGGTTGTCCTTAAATAAATTTCGTCAGTTTTTGAGTTTGCTACAGTACCAAAACCTCGCAATACCTCGACAATTAATCTACTCCTTTTGAAACGCAATTCATTAAACCGACAGTATTTTTTTATTTTAAGATATCTGAGAGGGTCTGGAATGATCCTGTTCTTGAACAAGCAAGATCTACTAAAGGAGAAGGTGGAACGAGGTTCCAAGATAGAAGATCATTTCCCGGCCTACAAGTGCTTCAAAGCACATAAAGGTACTGAATTATTTAGGAATAGCCACATATGCTTAAGGAATTATGTGAGTCGCAAGTAGCATATGGGTTGCAGCACGCATTTATATTCGATTACAACTCCCTCGACCGGGATGGATACCTTTTGAGGAGTGAGTTGGTACAAGATAATTCTGAATACTAAAACATTTACAGCCCATATTGCTCCTATTGATTAAAAATAATATGAGACTAAAATCTTTTTAAACCGATGCTGTTGTATTTTATATTTGCCTTTTAACGGTGTAAAGGTATAAAACGGTCGTGAAATTAGTTTTTAATTTATGGATTTCTCTTGTTCTAAAACATTTCGTAGTGCACACTATTGCTCGTATCGATTAAGAACAATATCAAACAAAAATCAGCTTCACAAATGCTGTTGCTTTTAAAGGTAACTTTTTAGCGGCTTAATGAGATAAAACGATCGTGACATTGATTGCTAAATTGTGCGTTTCTCCGGTCCCACGATATTTCGATAGCTGAAGACAACAGCTCCGAGTACACAAGGGTCCGGAGCTTCATACGGGAACTTTTCTTGGTAAGAGAACTCTTGCAACTTCCAAGATCCGACAAAAACTTTAAAAATCGGCATTTTTTAAAATTTTATGAACGTTTTCTTTCTGTTAGAACATCACCCGTGCCGAAGTACCAAGGTCATGCATCGACTGCGCTCACTCGGGTCTTCTGTCCAGCGAGTCCACGGTGAGGGAGTGCTTCTGGCATTACACGACAGCCACAGACACGGACAACGTCCAGAATGTCTTCAACGACGTCCACAGCATGATCATTCTTTCTAATCTCTCCAAAATGGGACCAAGCTAAAGCTCGGCTGGCAACCCGCCAAACCTCGGCAACTCTAGACGTGCTCGCATGGCGTTCCCTCGCACGGCGTCTGTTAGCATGTGTATTGAATAAAGTCTCTCTGTTAATTGGTATACAGAAAAACAAATACGCGATTAAGTCGCCTTTAACGAAGGATACCTTCTTAGGCTGTCCCCCACCGTGCAAGTGTAGAGGCTGGTTCACACATTTGCGACTGCTTACGACCGGAAAGGCTAAAAAACAATTTTAAGCCTTTGTGACTGCTGACAACCGGAAATGCTAAGAAGCAGTTTTAAGCCCTTGTGACTGCTGACGACAGGAATGGCTAAGAACCAGTTTTAAGCCTTTGTGACTGCTTACGAACGGAAAGGCTAAAAACCAGTTTTAAGCTTTTATGACTGCTTACGAACGTATGCGCTGCTGAGCAGACGATCGTAAGCAGTCATAAGGGACTAAAATCAGTTTCTAACTTCCGGTCGTAAGCATGTGTGTGAACCAGCCTCAACCACAAAACGCATACGTACGTCACACTTTCATCAGTGATGTGCAGTGGCGTACCAACTTGTTCTTGAGTGGGGGGGGGGGCAAACCAGACCCCCCCCCGAGCCGGGGGCAGTGCCCTTGATATACCTCGGTGCATCCGGCCAGTGTTTGCCCTGCCCAGTGGTGGCTGTTTCAGGGGGGCAAAACACATGCCTTGCCCGCCCCCCCACTCTGAAAACTGGGGGGGGGGAAGCGCCCTGCTCCCCCCGGTTGGTACGCCCATGGTGATGTTATATCGGCCAGTGTGGCAGGCACATATTGCCTGCCAAATTTAGCAGAGCTTTGCTGACTCTACATACAGTATTTTTTACGTATTCTACGAACAAGGATTTTGTCAGGCACGACCTCAACGCGCTTCAATTTCTATATTTTCTCCTTGCCTTATAATTCAAACGAAAAAAAAACACAGAGCCATGTCTTAATTATAAGTTCTATGCATTTGCGATAGTTTTTAAAGAAAAGTATGCGACTGAAAAGAAATATTTGTGTGCGCACTTCTTCTAGATCCTTTTTCTTCATGCTTTCGTTTGTAAAGATAAGTCGCGCACATTTCAGGGGGAATTATACACCCGCTAAACCATGCCTGACAGTGTGTGTGTGCGTGTGCGCGAGAGAGAGAGAGAGAGTGTGTGTGAGTGTGAGATAGAGTGTGAGTGTGAAAGAGAGTGTGAGTGTGTGTGTATGCGCGTGTGTGAGTGTGTGTGTACGTGCGTGAGTGTGTGTGTGACTGTGAGTATGTGTGTGTGTGAGTGTGTGTGTGTGCGTGTGAGGGTGTGTGCATGCCAGTCTGTATGTCCGTGTGTATGTGTCCGTGCGTGTGTGTGCACGAATGTGGGCGTAAGTACGTTCGTGCGTGTGCGTGCCCGTGTGTGTGCGCGCGGGTTTGTGTGCGGGTGTGAATTTCGTGTGTACGATGAAAAGCTAATGTCTGGTAAAATACCGTCAAGAAAAGAAATGGTTCTGAGGGCCCGAACACTACGTCCTACTCCCGTGTGTTTAATACGAATGAGGAAATTGGGCTTTGTTGAAACGAGAAACACCTTTATTTACTTTCTATACATAAAATAAATTTAATTAGAGAGGTTTTCCAGTGCGCATGTTTACAAAGTGCTGTGACAAAAATAGCTACTTGGCCGCTTTTGACAATGTTCACTGCTAAAGTACTAGGAGATAATTTTGTTCTCAGTGTACCTTTTGCCAAATTACCCAAACATCAGGGAGAATGCTGGGAACGTAGGTACACGCACTGCACGCGTTTGCTTAATTTCTGTAAAAGATTAGGAATATATAAAAATAAGGCCTTGATAAACGCGCGTGCAAAGTGCGATTTGCTTTTAGATTTTTGCTTTAAAGTTGCCGCTTCAGTCGCCACCAGGCGCAGCAGGTGTAACTACATTCGCGCACGCTCCTTGGTGCTTGGATATAGCAAAAAATCAGTTGCCCTTTTGTTACGCTATTCTCAACGCCACTATACGTCAGACCTTCCTCACAATGTACGCAAGCCGAATATTATAACTTTTATCGAAGCAAAAAATGCTAGCTTTACTAACATAAAAAAAGAGTGATTCCGACTCTAACAACCGAGATTTTATTAATATTTTCTCAGAAAATCAACAGCGTGCTTTATGAGCTTATTTGTGAATGTAACATATAGGAACGACTATTCTTTGAAACATTCAATAAATTGTACTTCTACTGGCGTTCGCATCACCATATTGTTTTCGTTAAGATAAGGTTCTACGCGACAGCATTTTTTTTAAATCTTAGTACACTGCTTCATAACAGCGACTACAACAATAACTAGAGTATCGTGGAATCTGACTAACGCGATTTCACTCAGTGCGACGTTTCGAAATGTACGACGACGTTCTGAAGCCAGTCACGTCACTTCGCCCTTTTCTTTTGTTCCCGTGCAGGGATGAATACAGGTGTTGATCGCAAGACATTTCGATGAGACGGCGTTTCTTTCAACATGACGCATGGAAACCGCGCAGTTACGAAGCCACTGTACAGGTGCAGAATCTGAATTAAGAACTTGCGTTCTTTAGTTGGTGTGGAGGGTTCTCCGACTCCAGCCAATATGTTGTCATTACCCCTTTTCCCTGAAAACAAAGGAATGAAATCACATGTCAGCTCCCTGTAGGTGAGAACGGCAACTACCTAGGCTAAGGAGGAGGAGGAGGAGGGAGGGTTATAGGGCTTAGAGCACTGCACGGGCCTACTTCCGGCCCGGGCCCGCTGACTCTTAGTCTTATCCGATCCGGACTCAGCCCGATGGGCCTACCTGATCAGTCCCGGCCCGGCCCCGGCTCGGTGAGAGGCCAAAGCGTGCCTCATCTCTTAAATTCAAAGCTGCCTTGTGAAGGTGTTAATGCATTTGATTCGTTTACTAATTTGCATAAAAGACGCTATCATATCGCAGTCACGTGGTGAACATTCGAAAGCTTACACAAACATTAGAGACATACCTAGCTTTTCTTTGGTAGCCAAAGGTCGTTTTTTCTTCTTCAGGAGTTCGAAAGACAGACGTATTGTCATTTGTGCCCGGATTGCCCTCGTTTTTTTTTTTTTTTGCCTGCTGGCAGCTGTCCCACTATGCTGATGGAATCTCCAGGATTCTCCGTATCTTCTTGCGGGCTTTCTTAGTCCAAAACAGCTTTCTTAATTTTTAAGATTATCTTAGTGGCGTCGTAGGGAGTTCACACTTCGGCTTTTTTGTGTCTGTCAAATGTAAACGATCAATGCGTTAACAATTTCTTCTCAATGTTTTAGAAAGTGTGCTACACCATTGCGCGAGCCCGGCGGGGGCCCAGAGTCAGTCCATGCTACCCGGCCCGGACCCGGCCTGGACCCGGGAACAATCCGTGCTACCCAGCCCGAGCCCCGTAATAGGGCTCCACAACTACCCCCTCCCCCCCCCCCTTTCCCTTCCCTTCCTCCGAGTCATCGAGGCCCAGCCATCCCAGCCCACTCCCCGCCCCCTCCTCCGAAGAATGTTCCTGGCTTCGACACTGCGCTCCACTCCTTACCTTTACTTGAACTTCACCCCTTAGAGTCAGCACAAATGTTCCGAAGGTGTCGAGGAGTTCCTTGGCTTTTGGACTGACGTGAATCTTGAGAGCTGCGAGTACAAGTTTATCTTGTAAAAAACTAGGTACCAGCTCACGTTTACGCTTCGATGCACAAGAGCTTTTACATTTGAAGTACTGATCAAATGATTGCGTGCCTATATTGTATCAATTTCACAACAACGTAAAATACGTTACGCGGAAGAAAACAAAATGATAGGCGACAAAACAAAATATTTTGTTGCTAAATTGCGATTACACGCATATATTACAAAATCAGTTGTAGAAATGTTCAAGAGGATGCCAATATCATGGAAAAGGTCTGAATCAGCACGCATATAACCGTCAATGTTTATAACCCTTCTTTTACCTGCTTATTAGGTACACGCGCGTCCTTTATTAAGCAAAACCCACTTCTACCAACACATGTACTGCCCGCATCAAACTCTGAACAGTGATATTTCTTTGATGAGCTTAGCATGGGATGAGGACGATGGTCAGGAAGTCTCAGTGGCAAAAAAAGCGCCCACTCCTTTTGTCAGTGATACTGCGTGACCATTGCATTGCGGTGTCACTCGTCCTCATCACTGGCTACGCTGCATAAAGGAGTAGTGGCCCAGGCAAGCGTGACTACAAAATAACCTTTTTTTTATTTACGTTTACTTTTCGCTCGGAGCGCGATCACCCCGCCGCGTGTTCACGCTTTGGCGAGCGCTTGAATATGGAGTTTTCGTAGATTGCGTTTACCCCTCCGCTATGCCCTCCGCAACAAAGAAGCCGCTGCTGCGCCTGCGCGCCGATGGCCTTGACTGTAGAGTTCCAGGTATCGTAGCGGGCTGCGGAGAGCGTTGCTGGATGGCGAAAACGATCTACGAAAAGGAGTTCGATTCCCGATGCCATAGTGGTCTGACGTTCCTACAAAAGACTTCTGGTTGGCGCTCTGGAATCATTGCGGAGCAGCTTAAGTGCAGAAATATCTGAGAGCGTATGCTTGAAAGGATAGATACAAGGATATAATTCGGATATTCGCAGAAGAGCTAGCGTAGTTGGATAGTTGCGAATGCCTCAATACGTATAAGCACTTAAAGGATACCGAAACACAATCGAACAGAAATATGGTGGCTCTTACGTTCTCCTGTCGTCTCCATGCGTGAGGCTGTATTGACAGTATCCCCAAAAAGACAGTATTTGGGCATCTTCAGTCCCACGACGCCAGCGACACAGGGGCCTGCGTATACACACACACGCAAAAAGAAGATACGGTGCAACATTTCTGGATCTTGCCTGGCTTTAGGTTAGTCGTAGTCAAACTTTTGTTTGTTTACTTCGTGGTTGCATGCAGCCCTTTGCATAACGCAGATCGTCTCTCAGCAAAATATGACGAACAACAGTTGTTACGTTCGAATATCTTTCTATATATCGCACTTAAAAAAAGCTAAAACACCTCTTGGAAAAAAAAAACGAGTTAGAGGTGAATTCTGGCGTGTTTTTATCCCGTGAATCTGAATATCACGTTCGTTTTTCCTGAAGATGTAAGTAAACGCGAGAAAACGTGAAAAACCTTTGACCAGTAGTGACGTCATACTAGGATTTTTGGGCGCCAAGCGCGTGCAATTGCAAGCTTGCCAGGTATATTTCTCCGCACTGACACCAGTCGTGAAGTCTCTTTCTGACCTTTTTGAAAACAGCAAGAGTGCGTGTGCATAGCTTTGACAGGCGCTGAAGATGCGCGAGTACGGAGAGTGCGAAAACTACTAGTATGACGTTAAGACTGTGACGGCGCAGGCGAGCTGGTGCAGATTGACCATTTTCTTGAACCACCTGAGAACCATCTCACTCCCTTCTTGAAAGAGAGAAAAGGGTGCCAGAAAGCCCACCGGGAAAAATCGGTGCCGTGTGAAAACGGAGTAGTGTATGAGATACCGTTGGCGTGTGGATTCAAATACGTTGGGCAAACATAGAGATGTGTGAATGATAGAATAACAGAGCGTAAGAGAAACGTAAAGATAAAAGCGGCCAATTCACATATAGCAAAACATGTACAAGAGTGTAACAACTGCACGACAGAGTGGTCGGGAACAGAAGTCGTGTGTAGAGAGGGGAACGATGTCAAAAGGGTAGTTAAAGAGGCGGTAAGGATTGATTCTATAGGCAACTGCACAAGTCAGGCATCGCTGGTTCTGGGTCCCTTTTCCAAGTCCTTTTTGCGTATGTAATGTGGCTGGTTGATGTGTTTTTTTTTTTTTAGTTTGAAAGTAATCTGTTTATGTCATATTTTCGTTTGGTTGTTGGTAGATGTGTATGGGTTTTTTACGCTTTAAAAATAAAATGTATATATTTTTTGCAACCAGAGGTGTCTATTGGTCGTCTGTTCAGCACGCTCGGTCGGGGTTCAAAAAGTGGTGGGGAATTCTTTGTGTATGAGAAGCTTGGATTACCCGCAGATAAAGCAAGCGTGTTTGAGTGTACTTGGACGATGACAATTCCAGGAAATGGTAATTTCTTTTGTTAAGCTTTAAACCTAAAATTTAATTATGTGCGTTTTTTTTATGCGGTGGTTTGTTGGCGACGTTTGAGGTTTTGGTATATATGGAAGTGTTAGTAAATAAACTTTCAGCTGAGTTTGAGACGACGCCGAATTCTGTCTTTCTGTTCCTGTCTCTTCCACTTCTGGTTCTCCTCAATTCTCCACCCAGTCTCAGGTGGTTCAAGAAAATAGTATGACGTCATGCCCCGAGAAGGAGGAACTTCGGCGGTACTTTAAAAGTTAATTTCTGCAGCCTCCGTGCACCAAATTAAAAAAAAAATCTCGATATTTATGATTTAAGAGGCCGTATGAAGGCCATCGAAGTGTTTTTTTTTTAAATACAAAACCACTTTAGTTTCATTTAAGCTATATCAAGCACTCAGTATTCAATGATAGTGGTTGTTCTCTTGAGAAAGAGCCTCGTGGCACGAATGGGAAACATTCCTTCGCTGATTCATCAAGACTAAACATTCCGGTTAACCGCTGTCAAATACTTCATAGGCAAATCTTTAAAAAGAAAAGCTGATTGTCATCAGAAAATGTATGATATCATAGCCTTTTGAAGTTCTTCCCTAGATTTCGTTTCTCTTTAAGTTCAAACGCAGCCGGCGCTACGAGCTGATGGGACCAACGAGACAGCTTTAGAGGCGCATAATGTTGTACTTGTTCAATCATCACTCAGGGGCTTTGAAACCGGGGGTGCAGGGGGGCCAGAGCCCCCTAAGATTTTGCAGCATGGGGCTGAGCCCCCCCCCCCCCCCCTCCGACTTCAAAGAAACGCAAAGCTGTTTATTCATCTATTGTAATTCCTCCAGTCAGCGAGGCGGGGGAAAAGGCCGGATGAACGCCAAATAACCTTCCGCTTTGCCCAACAAGGTGGACTGTCAGAATGAAGTCAATGAAAAGGTTCGCTGAAAACTATGAGTTCAGGAGACACTGAACGAGCTGCTACAAGCAGAATATTCGATTGCAGACAACAGCAGGGCCATTTTGAAGGGTTATGAGAGGCTTTTGAAAATGTTTGAAAAGCTGCTAGGAATAAACATTTCTATAGCTTTGTTCGGTCCATGCGAAGAACTTGCAAGGTGCAACGTTCAATGTTTCGCGCCGCAGGTATCAAAGAGGCTGCAGAGACTCTCTGCGAGGCAATGTCCCGTCTGCGGTCTGAAGTCGCGTTTGAGGAGTTGTGGGACTGCGCGAGCTGAACTGCAATGCGGCTAGGTTTGAAAAACCCTCGCAGTGCAAGGCCGACAAAATCGCCAAAAAGGCTTGAAATGAGCAACAAACCTTCTCCGCCAGTTGTACTTGATTGCAAGGCAGCGTTACGGAAGGAGTACTTTGCGGCTGTAGACTGCATTCTGAGTGAAGCTCAACGGCGGTTTGAAAAGCCTGGTATGAAGCAGCTAGTGAAACTAGAGAGCATTTTGATTAACGCTGTCGGGGAAAGACAGTTCACAACAGATGACCTGAAAGAGGCCCTAGGAGCTGCACGCATCTGATTAGATCTTGCCCGGCTCTCTGTGCATTTTTTACTTTTGCTGGCTCTTTTATGCAACCTTGATTCCCTCGCAATTGACGCCATATTGAGGACACTACAGGCAAAATCCGACCAAATTCGTGACCTCCTGGACCAAGTCGTAAAATATACGAAACTTCTTCATTCTGTGCCCGCATCTGCCGCTTCGGGGGAGCGCTCGTTTAGTGCCTTACGCCGAATTAAAACGTATCTACGCAGCCGCATAAGTCAGAAGGAGGCTAACACACCTCCTTATTTTGCACATTCAAAAAGGAAGAACGTCGAGCTCAACCTGGACGACATCATCAAGGAATTTGTCTCCAGGACTGCTGCGTGAACGGCGACCTTTGGTCTTCCTCGAGACGATCAACACACGTGGCTTTGGGGCCTATATATGGATCTGTTTCCTTCATCACGTTTTTGTGCACATTTTCAAAATATGCATTAGGATGCCATTGTATATATGTAATTTTCCTGGCTTACTCGTTCATTTCATAGCGTGGATGTCTTTTTGGATGAACATTTGAAGAATAATAAACGTGATTCTCCGCAAACTCAATTTTGCAATGCTGTGCATCATTGTAGAAATTTTCAAATTGTCTGAAGCACTATTCGTTTTCGCGATATTAGAGAGTTTTAGTGGATCGTACGTAAAAGCATTGAGGGTCGGAAAGTGCATGCGCAAAACGCAATATTGCGTTCTACGCGTGTGCATTTCCGACCCGCAGTTGTATTGCGTACGAGCCACTAAAACACACTACTGTTGTTATAAAGCAGGAAGGAAAAGTGATTGCTCATGCTAAGTAAGGAACTTCATGCAAATTATATTTCATTTTGTAATAAACAGTAGTAAAAAAAAAACAGAAATTCGGCTCCAGCCCTTGTCTTCTATAATAAAATATACAAAAACAAAATGCTTGACTTCAACCCCCCCCCCCCCCACACACACACACACACTCAAAATCTACTTCCGGAGTCCCTGTCATCGCTGAACCAATTATAAACCGAAAAGGCCCAGTGATTGGCGCTTTTAACGCTGCTTGATTCGTTCCATTAGGTCGTAGCGTGGGCTGAGTCTGGACTTAAGCTGGAACGAAGCATAGCTGCAGCATGGTGAATATGGTGGTTACCTGATGCGGCACCCGAGCTCAGGGACCGTGCCGAACACCTCCCGCACATTTGCATGCGACCGGCGCCACGTAGAGTCAATACACTGTCGGGCTGCCGCCAGGCAGTGTTGGCGGTAACGCGTTACAAGTAACGGCGTTATCGGTAACGCGGTACTTTTTTGGTAACGTGTAACGTACTCGTTACTCTTTCAAAGCAGGACGGGTAATGTACTTACGTTACTCATATCGAGTAACTGGTAACGGAGTTACGTCACTCATTACTTTTTCTTCTCAAGAAATAAAAAATTAACTTCAATTTTTCTTTTTTTGTGTTTTAGGCACCAAGTTATGTCAATTTGTTATTTTTCGGGGTTTTTCTTTCGTTTTTTTGTGAGTATTTAGGTGAAACCGTGAAAAAGATAAAGAAATTATGTGCAGTTTCCTCATGAATATATAATGCTTCTTGAAGTACGGCCCTTGTGCTTACCCGTAACGTCGAAACAGTGAAACGTGTTAATTCATAATCAAAAAAGTAACGCAAAAGTAACGTGCGTTACTCTTTATCGGTACCGGTAACGCGTTCCTTTTATTTTGAAGTAACGTGGACGGTAACACCTTGCTTTTATTTGCAAGTAACGAGTGTCGTATTTCGTTACATTTTTCGGTAACGCCTACAACACTTCCGCCAGGCTAACGCTCCACAGAAAAAGTGCCCTGTCACGCACCTCCAGCCAAATGCCCACCGCCTCCCCTAAGCCTGACCTCTGTTCACGTACCATTGGAACATTCCGCAAGTCAGCTAATGGTTCCAGCTTGACGTCCCGATCAGCAAGCCCTGGTTTGCCGATTCTCGATAGACCAATCTCATCAGTTACTTTGAGTACGCCACCGCTGTCGCCATGCATCGTGGGAACTGTAGTCCTGCACGCGCGACAACCACGGTGGAGGTCCGCGCGAGCAGAGCACGAGCCGGCACGAGTTGTCTCGTGCACGGGCGCCTACCTCTTGTGAACTACAGTTATGGCGGCGTCACGCATGCGTGGAGCGCTTAGTAAGATCGGTCTATTGAAACTTAACTGAATGCCATTTGAAGTCCTTGTGGCGCGAGGAAGAAGCTCCAATGCTGTCTCAAGAGTGCAATTTGTGAACATGTTTACCTTTTGCTTGCACCCATTGATGTACGGACTACGGGACGTGTACCAAAACAGGCGTAGTGAGAAGAC
Source organism: Ixodes ricinus (assembly GCA_037355805.1). Classification (NCBI taxonomy): domain Eukaryota; kingdom Metazoa; phylum Arthropoda; class Arachnida; order Ixodida; family Ixodidae; genus Ixodes; species Ixodes ricinus. The sequence goes on along the minus strand of JAZHYW010055835.1, from coordinate 175,590 downwards.
AAACGAATTTTTTTATACAATTTTATAGCCCGAACAAGAAAAGCGAAGTAACCAGTAATGCAGCGTGACAGATCTAGAAACATGCAGTTTTAGCGATGTCCCTATTCATTTAACCTCAAAAAACGTATTTTTTTTTATTGAATCTTAAAGAAGCGAGGTATGTTGGGAGACACGCAGGGCTCCTGTCTGGGAAAAGCCGCTGTACTCAGAATACGTTTTTGTTCGTGATATTGAACAAGCAATCCGAGTCGTCCTTTCAGATTGAATTCCGCCAGACAATTGGTAAACATTCTCCAAATCCACCATGATGCACGAACATTTTTATACTAAATATAAAAAGTAAAGTGATTAGGTTTCCCGCGTCTGGGATTCGGATTCTGCAAGTTTCGAGCTGCTCACCAGAGTGGATGCCGATGCGCAGCTGCAGCTTGCGTTCGGGTAAGTGTCTTATCTTGAAGGACTGCAGCTGTTCGCGCAGACAGAGGGCCATGCGGGCGATCTCTCGCACGTGGTCGTTTCCGTTCCGAATGGGCAGACCCGAAGCAACCAAGTAGGCGTCGCCAATGGTCTCAACCTAGAGCACGAGTGGACACCGTTATTACTGCACAGGCGGCACTCGTTTGCATCTGATCCAGAGTACGAAGCTTAGCACTACTATCCCCATCATTACAGACGTTTTATTTCGGAAAAATTTCATGATGATATTGCATACGTATCCGATGTAGTACACACCAGAAGCGGTATATGTTCGGTTGTGGTTTCAACACAAGGGGTCTTGTATGGAGACACTTTTTTTTAAAACAGATATGAGCGTTACCCACAGCCATCGCACATACTCTTCATAGGCGTTGAGAAAGGGGGACGAGGATAAAAAGAGAGGGAAAATAAACGATGTTTTGGAGAGCTTGGCTGGAGGTGATGATGATGATGACATTTTTTGCGGCGTAGCACAATCATTCTCTAGGAATCGTGCCATGTACTGGAACCTAAAGTCCCGTTCACACTCTTGCAACCGAGTACGACCGAGAGAGACGAGATCTGTTAAAACTTCTTAAAATTTCTTAGGACGAGGGAGCACACTCGCATTCTGGCGCCATCTATGCGGTGACCCTGGAACTGCAATTCACAAGAGCTAAGGTTTTGCGGGATTTCCGAGGTCAAATGTGCGTAATACCTATGAGAAAGGCTCGGTTAAAGCTTTGACGAAAGTTTTTCGAGCCAAGAAAGAAAGGATAATGGGCGAAAGAAATAGAAAATATGCCGGACAGCCAAGTTTACACTACTACCCAATAGGTGGGGCCAGTGTGTCCTCTCGTTGTTAGGGAGGCTCTAGTGAGGGTGGGAGCAACTCAAAACCTGGAGAGCGTTTCCAATTTAATGGCGGCCCCTGAGGGAGAGGATTCGGGAAAGGATATGCTCCAACGTTGCCTGCACGAGAGAAGACGCCCGCTCTGTTGCAACTCTGTTGCTCCATGCGCCTTTCCTCCTCTCGCCTCCCATTGCAAGCAACGAACGCCTCGGCGCAGCCTCTCTCGCTTCCTTCTCGCTCCGAGAATTGCAAACGTCGAGAGGAGAAAGCAGGGTTGCCAGACAAGCAGCAACGTCCAAGATGGCGGAATTTACAAATTTTTTGCGTTAAAAAATACTTAACCTATCGCAACAAAACTGGTGGCTATGGAAAAGTAATCATTTATACCTTGTGTAAATTATTCAAGCGCCTTAGTGGGCTCTTATGACCTGAGTTAGGAAATAAAACGACCCTTTGCCCCATAGACTCCCAGCAAAATTTAGCAATTAAATGGCGTCCATGTCCCGTGATACCCGATCTAGCAGTTGCGCCCACCCTCACTTGAGCCTCCTACTCGTTGTAAGAAGTTTTAGGGAACCCAGTTTTAAGAAGTCGCAAGAGTGTGAACTGGCCTTAATGTAACAAAAAACGACGTAAACATTGTAAAAAAAAAATCATTTTTTTGTAAATTTTTTTTAAGGGCTTTTCCGCGGTTTCGGTTGTCCGAGTTTTCAAAGCCATTTGTGCTCTGAGAAAGACTTTTAAAAGGACGGGAAAGTCTTCGTTTACCAGAAAAGAAGAAAGTTCGCTTCAGTGAGATTTCACCTAGAGGGGTTTTTTGATGTTCTAATCGCGAGTAGATTCTGGAACGCGAGAAAACCAATGACTGAGTTTTAAAACAACAAAAGCTCACAATTATCGACAATATTCGTCGCTATGAATTGACCTTAGACATCATCAACAGTAGTATGATTTTATTTTCTTCGAAATCAATTTAATAATTAGACCATCCTTTGTAAGACCCCGCAAAAACTGTTTGGGGTGTCCGACTTGTGTGTCGTTTAACAAATCCATTGCAAGAATTAAAGAAAGAGCAAAAAAGAATCAAGAAAGAGCAAAGAGAGTGCAAGAATCAAAGAAAGAGCAGCGTTATTTTAAGTTATTCTTCAAAAGCCCCACTAAAGCTGCCGCTTCTTTTTTGTAGGCAAGAGGAGTTAAATTATTGAGGACCTAGCAAACTATCCGCACAATTCCTTTTCACGTAGTTAGCTTGGCCTGTATGAATAGTTCTAGTTTACAGCCTACCGTTGAATCAAAAATGATATAGATACATAGTCAATGTTGCAATATTGTTCCTGGCCTATTTAAACTGTATGAAAGCCATTGTCTCACCAGTCTTATACTGCGAGTCTTATACTGCAAGAAATTCTAGCTTCGATGACGGAGATATAAGTCGCAAATCTATAACAGAATCGCCTCTCTGTAAATTGTAACCAGAACTACGCTTACCTTGTACACATCATGCTGATCGATAATGGCATCAAAGCAGGTGTAGAGGTCGTTCAGCAGCGTCACGACCTAAAATCACCCACGAAAACAATTTGTCCTCACACTTTAGGAAAGAAGGCTAAAATCCTGAAACAATAAATACCTTCAGTTTGCTTTAATTTTTTTTTTGGGGGGGGGGAAAGGGGGGGGGCAGGGAGGCAACAGAAAAGTTGTTCTCGTTATTCGTTGGCTAAATATGGAATCTGACTTAGACGGGCATGTTTTGAATCCTGCGCTCATGAATCCACATATTTTGAGAAACCTGGAGCGTCTACGTCAAAACGCTGCAATGAAGAAAGTTAAAAATATCTTTAACATGAAATTAAAAAAACAAGACACGCTGTGCCTTTGGGCGTTACGTTGTTCAATATCACAGCACAGGCTGTTTATTAGGTTTGAACATATCTTCAGCCCCCTTATTCGCCGTGCTTCCTCCCTGGATTGCAGCGATCGACTTTCCCAAGTGCTTTGAGGGAAAGTAAATGCTTTGTATTCTTTAGAGTGCAGTCTCCGGTGCAAGAGCGAAACATCAGTACACCCTCTGCACTGCACATATACGTTAGAGAGCTGTAAAAGTATTGGAAACTGTAAGTTGCCAGTACTTATTTTATGTGGACAATTGCTACCTGGTGTCGTATTGTTTTTAAATTATTTTATAGATTTTTTTAAACTATCGATTTCTATTTTCTTTTTAAAACTGGCCAAACATTCTGGATGGCGCACATGATTGTGCTTGAGGTGGATAATTTAAGTGCCAGAACATTGGTGACAGGTCATTTTCACGACGACGAATATTTCGGGAAAAATAAGAAAAAATCATGTTTTTAAGTTTTTATGGACGTTTTGCTCCTTGATCATTGGTGACTCTGACGTAATGCAACGTAGGGTTGCTTAGGACGTAGCTCAATGAGTAAATTTATACATGTTTACGGAACTTGCGGTTTTTATTCAATTGGCCATTAAATCTACATAAGGGATTCCGAGATGCGGAGCTCAGTCACCTGCGTCCAGAAAATCTCACTTTAACATGGAAGCTCATCGAATGTAGTTTTTTCAATTTGGTGGTCGTAATGTTTTTGTATTTTTTAAATAAATAATAAAAGGAAATGTCGAGCTGGAATGGGAAGGGCTAGTCTTGAAATTACTAGCAACCGCAATCTATCTTTTTCATATACTTGTTATCAGTAACGTGGTGGACGGTGTCTCGAAGTTAATAATTGTATACGCGTGTTGCTTAGGCTTGATATAGTTTTAAGTGAATGGTGATGTGCTTCCGTCAAAACTCTTTTCAATATAAAACATTAAATACACAAAATTGCGTAAATTTTTACCTGCATCGGGGAGCTGTCAGCAGACAGCGACGTGAATCCAACTATATCACTGAAGAAAATCGTGACCGAATCGAAGGCTTCCGGTTGGACGTGGGCGCCTTTCTTGAGTTCATCGGCCACATACCTGCAGGAAAGAGCTCCTATACCCGCCACACAACAGCGCCTCTCTTGTTTCTCGAGCAATCTTCCAGAAAGCTACTCGAAATGTACGACACTCATTGAACATAAGACGGTTCCTGGACCGCTTTTTAAAAGTTTAGGGACCGTTTTTGCACATTCGGATGCGGTACGATAGGCCCTCCGGTGCGGACTGCGCATACGCTCCCGGAGAAGACTCGCGCATGCGCAGTTCGTACCGGAGGCCCCATTGTACCGTATCGGGTGTGCAAAAACGGTTTCCGAAAACTGTCTTTTGACTGCTGTGTTTACCGTCTCGGTTATACGTTAAAAGTGGTCCCAAAAAATGCAACGAATCGTGCCACAGGAGCCGGCTTGTCACGCTGTCTGATGTCGCGACCCTGGCGGTTGACTGTAGAGTTTCTGGCAAGAAATACGAGCGGATGTGAGAATCGCTCTCATCGCAGCGTCCCAACTCCTGGTCGTAGAAGCTTTCGTGAACTGCCTGACTGCATAGCGACCTGCAGCAGAACAGGCGTCTGCTGCATACACCTTCGCTGTTGTACCACCGCCAGGATCGCGGCAGGTGTTGGCGTGACACGCTTATAACGTCATATCGAAGGGCCACATTTGATGACCCGAGTAAACACACAAGTCGGCGACGCGTTCCAGGTACCATAACACAAGGTCTATATAGCAACCATGAAATGCGCAAGCTACACTTGCTATAAAAAAAGGCTCCCTGACATGGAATCGCCTTCCCCATGCGTTGTACTTCACGAGCCGAACAACCAATCGATGGTTGTTCGTCAATCAGTTCGACCAATGATAAGGGTGATCGGTATCGTGCTTCAGTGGCCATAAGGTCCCAGTTTCGAAGGTAGTAGACGCAGTTTTGCCTTTAAGACTCCGTGCATGGCCGCCATCGAAGCACTGATTATACTGTAAGCGCATATCGCGTGGCATTATAATTAATGAGTAAATTGACAAATATTATTTAATTATTGAACTTATCGCGACGATCATTACCGTATAGAGTCATGCCTCGTTACCGTATTTACTCGAGTAATAGCCGCACTATTTATGTACAAGGCCCTTGCGTCTACTTTCCCACAGAACACATTTACAGCCAATCATTGCCTTGCGCATAAATAAAATAGCGAATAACTAGATCGAGATCACGATTCTCCATACAAATGCAATCTTCACAGATGGTATCTTCGCACGAAGACGTTATCTCTGTCCTGTAAACAGCTCAAATCTTCCTGTCGATCGCGGTGATTGGCAATCCGCGTGCTCCGCTGAAAAGTGAACCCTCAGGTTTTCTTCATAAACAGTGTGACTATTACTCGAGTAAATACGGTAATATGGACCCCGTTAATACAGATACCCCGCTATATAAACGCCCCTTCAAGGACAAACTGAAGAAAAAATGCATGCATTTTTGTTTTGTTATTATAGCCAACTAAAATTATGGACGATATTTTGGGGTAACGGAGGTGTCCATATTAACGAAACATAATTGTATTATGTGCCGCTGGCCGTTAAACTCGCCTGCAGAAACCTATTTTTTTAAACAAATCTGTTAAGCTTTAAAAGAAACACCCTGTATAGCGAATTACAATTGATGAAATATTGTGCGTATTTCTCGTCGCCAGGCGAAAAAATGACCGGCCACCCTCTTCAAAGCCTCTCTGTCAGGATTCAGATGAAGCGCATCAAATCGATCCCTATTTTGGTACTCGAAGGAATGGCTCTCCCGGGAGGCCTCAAAGTTGCAGCCGACATTTCACGAATAAACAGAGCGAAGCGCTCACGGCCATTGATCTCGCGGCTCTCAGGGGGAACCTGCGAGTACGCTCCAAGAGTTCCAGATATTGCTCCGTCTCACTTTGGTAGTAATTGGTAGAGCAGTTCGTCCGTGCGCTTTTTCTCCTCCATAAGAGACTGAGTTTTCTCCTCGACCAAGGATTCCAGATTGTTGGCGTACTGCTCCATTCTTTGAAGAAGGTTGTCGAAGAAATTCTTGCTGGAAAGTCCCCTGATGGAAGGAAACCAATGTTTCGATTACTTGGCGTGGTTCGACGAACAACTCGTTGAGTCATGTGTTCTCTTTCAGAAGCATCAACAAACAAACAAACATAGACATAGGTACGTGCATGTGCAATGAAAGAAATTAAATCCTAATTCGGCAGGTAAGATTAATTAAATATTTAAGATCATACTAAAAATATTTGCACTAAAGGAGGATTATATATTTAGTTTTATATCCTAAATATACAATCTATATATTGGTTTCAATTGTGAGTGTCATTGTATATTTAGTCTTTACCGAGCCTGTTGTGGAAGGTATGTAAAAGGCGAAAGTGTACGTAAAATAAGTATCAAAACAAGTGAGCGAAGGAATTTTGCTTACCAAAGCAACGCTGCAAGCTGAAAGCCTTTTCTATCTTTCGTTGTGTATATCTGTTGTTTTATACACACATATAGAGCCGTAAATTAATTAGCTAGCTCGCATAGACTAACAATCAATTAACTTTTGTCGTTGTAGAAAAAATTAATATCGTAGTGCACTCATTGTTTCAAAGTAAGCAGTATGACCGGAATGTGAATTTTAGAATTTGTGTGTTATCTCATTATTTTTGAGCAGCATTGTCAATCGGCAGACCACTGGCGCTAAAATTGACTGATTTACGCGACAACTAAATTATTGTTAGTTTATTCTTGTTTTTTTCTACATGTCTTCGCATTCTTCACATTTTGTTTTCATGTCTCCAGCACAATCTTGCGCTGGAGACAGCATGAGCACATCAGGCAAAAATCAGCCAAAGCTATAGCTTGGCGTTTTTGTTGCTCTTGTAGCACATATACCACCTATCTATAGCAGCGGGACGAAGCTTAAACTACGCACTCAGCTAGAAAAATATAAGTGTTTAAAATCGTAAATAGAATAATAGACAAGTAAAGCAAAGCGGAAACGTCCGCAAATTTTTACCGTGAATGTAAACGATATGTTTGCGTTTCGGTAGGTTGTGGATGTTCAAAACAGAAAATGCAGAAACAAGTAAGAGAAATGCGTATAACCTCCGGAATTCATCCATATCCACGTCAATATGTTTGCATAGCACAGCATAAATGGCTCTGCAAGAAAGTTGTACGAAGCATTTCTGATAAAAGGTGTCGCTCTTGGGCGCCTGAGCTCATTTGCTACCATTATTGCACTCAGAGGAACATATCATTGCGATCTAGGGAGACATCCCGGCAAATGACGAGGGGGATCTAAAGAGAGGTATGGACCTAAAAATAAACTCTTCGATGCAGCAGCATGAACGACGTGAGCATCTAAAACGTATACGTCTCATCGCAGTACTCCTGTTTTTCTAGTTGCTTTTCTGTTTTTGTGATGCGTTTCTTTCGTTCTTTCCTTCCCCGCACTTCCCCCTGGACAGCAAACATCGGCTGTAAGAGTGTTTGGGCAAGGAAACGCGTATTGAGTTTCTCAGAGGACCTCATTAGCTTTTATTTTATTTTTACTAGTTCTGCTCGACACTCTATTTGACGCTTTCTGAAATATCCCGAACGCGGGAAGGAAAGGTGGTTTGCTCGAGAGCCGCTGCCATCGCCGAAACTCTTCCAATCCATCAGCGCCTCCGATTGAGGCGACGGAAACCAACAACTGATGCAACACCTCGTGGCCTTTTTGTTAGTTTTTTGTTCACGCAATAAGGCCTTCCGACAGAAATGTACAATGACAGTGAAGAACAACTTTTTGATTAAACAAACACCGCAAAAATATATATTTCAATTAAGCTATCCATATCTGCTTGTTTTCTTTTATGGGTACTATTTTTTATAATTACAATACCGAAATTTTGACCGTCCCGGTTTCTTTTGGGTATGAAAAGAAATTTGAAATATAGTCAGAGTTAAAGGCCGGTTCAGACACTTGCGTTTGAATGCGTTTGACTGCGTTGCGGCGAGAACCGAAAGCGAGGTCACGGGCACATCTTGCGCTTCGTAGTGAACGCGTGGAATTCACATGCTCAACGAATCTTCTTGGCACGCGATATAACGCGAGCAGGCGATGTCCTGGTGTCTCGCTGCCTGCAGCGCCGTCATATACGCAGTCAAACGCAACTGTGTGAACCGTGGCTTAAAGGAGCTGTGCAACGATACTCAATTGGAATGTTTTTCTCTTTACACGAGCTTACTGGCACTACGTGGGACTCAAGGATACTCACACGCAACGCCACTGGCCAAGAAACTCCTTTGTTGCAGTGTAATTTTAACGGACAAAAGCGATCATTTTCATTCAATCTCTCCTTTGCAAAATTTGATGACGTAACGTGGGGATCGCAGTACACCCATATGACGATATTTGAATGCGGTTCATAGATTGGACCCGAGCATTGCGTGGGCACTCGATTGGGGCTCGTGATAATTACTAGCTCGAGAAGCATTCGGGTAGTGGCCCGTGTCCAATCGCTGCAACGACGACAATAGCCGAGCCATAACAATGTCTGGAACTCAGCGCGTGTCCTGTGCTTTGCCAACCCCAGCGCGTGGCTATGATCAACATTGGCGGCATATAATCGGCTCCAGATCACGTGGCCGCTTGTTCTGGCTGCGAGTTGAGGGGATGAACGCTGCTCGTTTTTCTTTAAGTTTTTTTCTGGGACTTCTATTGCGTGGGGTGAAAAACGAACGCGTGTTTCAGAGGTCATTAACGTCAGGGACTCCGTTTTAAGCGGTATTTGCGCAAAGTACAAAAATTGTTGCATCGCCCCTTTAAGGGCCGCCCACACTAGCGAGAAAACGCGCGTGGCACGCCGATCGCGGCGAATGTCACGTGACAGCACAGGAGGCCTCGCGCACTCTTGAAGCATTCGAGCGAACGCATGATTTCACGCGCTCAACCGATTTTGCGGAACGCGTTTTCAACGCGATCGGCGCGGCGCGCACGTTTTCTCGCTAGTGTGGGCGGCCCTATATACCCCTGTTACACGGGCACCCTAGATTAAAGGAGCGGCGCAACGATATTCAATAGAGTGTATTCACTGGCGGCCATATCCGTGTGCGCTAATGCTGAGCACGTGCTGATGGCTAGCTTCACAGTTATTTTGCAACGTGCACCCCGCACCATCAAGAATGCCGGTCTTGACAACCTATCAATGTGAGCTCGTTCTGAGCATGCGCTCTAAACAGTGACCTCAAATATGGCGGCCAGTGAATACCCCTATAGGAAGGTTTTTCAATTTACACGAGCTTACTGGCACTGGTGGGACTCAAGGATACTCGCACGCAACGCCACTGGCCAAGAAACTCCTTTGTTGCAGTGTAATTTAACGGACAAAAGCGATCATTTTCATTCAATCTCTCCTTTGCAAAATTTGGTGACGTAACTTGGGGATCGCAGTACACCCATATGACGATATTTGAATGCGGTTCATAGATTGGACCCGAGAATTGCGTGGGCACTCGATTGGGGCTCGTGATAATTACTAGCTCGAGAAGCATTCGGGTAGTGGCCCGTGTCCAATCGCTGCAACGACGACAATAGCCGAGCCATAACAATGTCTGGAACTCAGCGCGTGTCCTGTGCTTTGCAAACCCCAGCGCGTGGCTATGATCAACATTGGCGGCATATAATCGGCTCCAGATCACGTGGCCGCTTGTTCTGGCTGCGAGTTGAGGGGGTGAACGTAGGGTGCCTTCATGCGCGCTTTGCTTGGGGTGATGACATCTGGCCATTTTGTTTCTAACGCTTATTTTTATTTTTGTTCTGAAGCGCGTGAAAGAGCGTGTCCCTGCACGCGCTCGTGGCGCTGACTGTGCTACGGCGACATTTTGTTTCCTGCGATTTCTTTGTATTTTCCCTGTGAGCGCGTGCTGTCGGCATCGGGTACTACAAAGGGTGGCATCACCCTAAACAGAAGGACATTGAGGCTCACTAGGTGAACGGTGCTCGTTTTTCTTTAATTTTTTTCTGGGACTTCTATTGCGTGTGTGAAAAACGAACAGGTGTTTCAGAGGTCATTAACGTCAGGGACTCGTTCTAACCGGTATTTGCGCAAAGTATACAGAAATTGTTGCATCGCCCCTTTAACTGCGCTAAACTCAGCCTTAAATGCTGTTACGCGACACCACAGTTACCGCACTCTTGGACAGCTATTTCAGAAGAAGGAGGGGCGTGCGTGCACTGCTTTGATGGGTGCTCAAGACGCTCAAGTGCACGCTCGCCCATAGCTTTGACTGCATAGCCGAGTAATGTTTTCCGCAAGTATTATGCGCTAACTGTGGCTTAGCGTAACTGCATGCAGTTAAGTGTTCCCCTATAACAAGGGTATTATCCGTCATGACGGCACTTGGTAAGTTAATACAAAATAAACATAGTTATCTTTTTTATCTGTGTAAAATTTACGAAATCCAAGCAATAGACATTTTAGGCAGACATTAGAAATGGAAATCTTCCACAACTGTCTAGCGGTTTCAATCTGCTTATCTTAAAGGGGTCATGAAACGATATCGGGTTGGAATGTTCTTGACTTAGCAGAGGCGTACTTGTCCTCATGTTGCCCAAGTATACTCACACAGACCGCCTCTGATTGAGAAGCTTCTTTGTCGCGGTGAAATTGCGAGGATAAAAGGGGACTACTTCTTTCAGTCTCGCCTTCGCAAAACGAAATGATGCAATTGTGGGACTGAAACGACCCACCTGACGACAGTCAAGCGCGGCTCATGGATTGAACACGAGAACTGCGTGAGCACTCGACTTTGACTCGCAACAATCAAAGCCTCGGCGGACACTCGGGTAGTGACTCGTGTCCAACTCCTGTGGTGATGAGAATAGCGAAACTCTAACAATGCCTGGAGCTCAGCACGCGTTTTCATACTTTGTAAACCCCAGCGCGTGGATATGATTAACGTTGGTGGAATAGGAGAGGCACCAGGCCACGAGGCCGCTTGTTCTGATTCCGAGTTGAGGGGATGAACGATGCTCATATTTCTCAATTTGTTTGGCGCCTGCCCTTTGCGTGGAAAATGAAACTAATGCAAGTTAGTTCGCTTATAAGTTCGTTAGAGAGTGATTCTAAGTAGTATTCAGCGAAGCAAAAAAATCGTTTCATGGCTCCTTTAATATACATACATACCCAACAACATCGGCAAAACGTTTCGTGTAAAAGCTTGACATCGCACAAAAGTAAGATTGATATCGCATCAGTTACCCTTGAAGGGCTTGCATATTGATGTACATATCATTTAAAAGAATTCGGGTTTTAATTATTTTTGCGTAAGTAAATGCTATGTCAGTAAAGATAAACATTAAAGGTTCCTTGAAGAGGTTTCTGAAATCGCCTAAATATGGCGATAACTCACTCCGATGGCTTAAGCATTCTAGAAATCTCTAAATCGACAAATACGCAATCAATTTCCCTATTAAAAAACAATCAATGATTGCGACACACCGAGGTCATCTCCGGCGATGGGAGGAGCATGTTCTAAAACCAGGACCACTGTCAGCCAATAGCAAGTGAAGGATCCTCATGCCTCCCAACGGTAGAGCCACAGAGTGATATCTCGAATGCGCGCAGTTCGTTGCCCATACAGCCCGGACTATGATTCAACCCAGCGAACAAGCGCTAGAGCTGACAACCAAACACACCACTCCCACGGAAAAAAAAATACAAACAAACATAGTGCGCTGTTTTTTAGACGATTATTGCTCTATTATGTTTCATCTCCGCCAAAATTAACATTTTTCGAGTACTCTCATTTGCTTTTATGATCTACAAAAGCATACACATTTTATAATAACAGCGCCTAGCTATCTCAAAGAAATGTCGCGTTTTCATTGGTCAGATGTCGTCCTGACTGCCGGAACAATGCTCCTGCCATCGCCAGAGATGACTTCGGTGTGTTCGCTTTTTGATTACTTTTTCTAACGGAGAAATAATAATAATAATAATAATAGTAATAATAATAATAATAATAATAATAATAATAATAATAATAATAATAATAACAATAATAATAATAATAATAATAATAATAATAATAATAATAATAATAATAATAATAATAATAATCAGTGTTTATTATAGTGTCCAGGAAAAACCAATCGCTCATAGTACTTGCACACTTAAAAATAACACTAAAAAACACACACATACACACGATTGCAGAAGGGGAACGTAGTTCACCAGTGTGAGAATAAAAATATTAACAAGTACGAGAGACTCAAATCAACAAGGAAATCAAAAGCACAAAACGGAGACACCACCAAGCGTGAGAGCAAAAAGCAAATACTTGAATATCGTACTGACGTTGATTTTCCGTCAAAACAGTGAATGACGCAGGGAGACCGGAAAGGGTCCCCTCCGTCATTGACCGCGCACCGTCATGATTTAGGGATTTCTAGGATGCTTAGAGCCCGCAGAGTGATTCATCGCCAAATTTAGGTGACCTCAGAAAGCTCCTCAGGGCACCTTTAAGTTCTAATTAGGAACGTACTGGGCATCACCGGAAGCCACTAATCATCGGAAACCATCAATTGAAAAAAAAAATTGGAAGCTCTATGCCCAAAATGCATACAACTTCGACGCACCCGAATGGTTTTTTTCCATTCCAGTCACGCACTGTATAGCACAAGCGGTAACTTTGGCTCCCCATCACGCTTTCCGCGTGCTCCAAGTCTTTACAAAAATGGCCAATTTTGTGGTAACCTATTACGCTCAGCAAATTTGTAATTTGGAGTATATGTTTATTTTTGCGAAGCAAAAGCTCCAATTAAGGACCGCATTATTCAAAATGCTACGCACACAGTTAAATCGGTTCCTTCGAATTAACTTATAAACAGCACCAAATGTTTTTCCGTGTGTTGGGTAGTTCTTGCAAGAAACGGTCGTCCGATATTCAGTGAAACACCCGGTATATTGTTGATAATCACGTAGTCATAAAATGCTTAATAATATAAAGTGTAATTAATTTTATATTTCTTTCGCTGGTTGTCGGGTCCCGCGCAGTGTTGTACACGTTCCTCAAAAAAAAAAAAAAGGAACGAAAGCTCGTTCCTTGTTCCCTCTGATTTTTGGAACGCGTTCCCGTTACAAGTTCCATCTGTAAAAAAGGAACGTGTTCCCGCTACAGTGTAAAACTGGAACGTATCGTTACATATACGTTACATTTGCATTTTGCTGATTACCATCTCTAACTAAATCAAGCAATGTTTTTTTTTTTAAATCTATCTTATCAAATGGGAACATACGGATTTGAATGCCGTGATGGAAGGGCAGCGTGAAGAAAAAAACAAGCGGAAGCAGGGTTTCATTTGTTGTTATATTCAAGTTTTAAAATCTCAGCTTTTAACCATATTCACGTTTACGGTGGACGATTCAGATGAGCCAGATGTACTGTTACCCCACGTTGCACGAGCGTTTTACAACAACCTCATACGTTTCAATCTAACAAAGTCCCTTGTTCGAACTCAACAAGAGTTGTTTCTCGATGTTGATGTCCGCAAGACGAGCAAGTGAAGGAAAGGGAAGGGCTTTCGGAAGGTCAGTCTTGAAAACTACAAGTCCTTCTTCGTGAAGGTTGGATTCGTTGTTCAGTTTGAAGGTGGGGTACAAGGGGAGAAGGACTAAATGCTGCTAAAGTTGAAGCTTGGGCGAGTTGGTACGACATACTTAAAAGGTTAAAACAGCGCAAAAAAACGACGGACTATGTGAAGGGGGACACAGGCAGAGCGCTGACTCGCAACTAAATTTTTAGTGGACGCAACGGTGCAGTATATACACGCAGAGTTGAGAATTAAAAGGAAGAAAATCAACCTAAAAAACACAAAACAAAAGCACAAAAAAATGAAGTATCGCCTCTAAAAAGACATACAGAGGGCACGCGCTAAAACCAAGCTAATCAAGAGGCCAGAAAATTAATCTCCTTTCTTGATAAGGCAACAGAAGGACTGCTGGCACACATGATGCCCAATCTTTCTATCTCTAAAGCCTCCAGAATTTCGGGTGTCAGCTGGTCCCGGTTACGTTTAACGACCTCACACTGTTGGAACTGAGGCTGGCATCTGCAGTCACGGCAATGTATACCAAGGTGACCCGAAACCGTCGAAGAGACATTGTAAGCATGTTCCCTTAGCCTGTCATTAAGACAGCGACCTGTCTGGCCAACATAACGCATGCCGCAAGACAGTCTGCGTTGGTTTAAACTCTCGAGCTCATAGAGGTCATATAACAATCTAACGGAAAATGTCCCACGCATTCCGGCCGTATCGGAATGGCGGGGCATAGACGTGGACATCGGTGATCCCAGACGATGGTCTCGATGGGCCCACATCGCTCGCGACGCCTTAACATAGAAAAGGAAGCAGCTAAACATTACGTGTGAGGTATGCGCCGGATTATTTATTGAAGTTTACCTCGCAGGAAGACACCGCATCGAGCATTGTATGAAAAGAAATGTAGTTCACAAGAACTCGAACAACAACTCACTGCGGCAAAATGACCTGTCGTCTGCTTTCTTTCTCCATTTTTTGGTCTCTCTCTTTCTCATTCTTTCCCTCGGGACCATCGATGTCAGCGCTCGGTGATTTCCCGAACCCTGTTCTCGTCTTTGACACCCCCCCCCTCCCCTCGCTTCCTTTCCCGGGTTCGCACTCTCATACTCACTTGGTGATCTTCTTCACTCCGTGCCTGACCTCGGGGATGGTCGGCCTGTCGTTGGGAGACTCCGACCAGCAGGTGCGCATCAGACGCAGCATCTCGGCGGGGCACTCGTCCGGCGACACCTCCGGCCGGAACGGGGGCGCCGTGCCCATCTTCACGCGGTCCAGGATCTCTGGGGGTCGCAAAAAACGAAGGCGGGTTTCTATACACCAGCACGCTGTTTATGAACGAGCCCACGTTCGCCCAGACCGGGTGTAGGCCTTGCGCGCATGCGCACAAACCAGATTCGCGTTAAGCGTCTACGCATGCGCAGTACCGACAGCAACGCCACCGCAGTGGTGTGACGTCAGAGACTTGAGTGCGTGGAATGGGTAGAGGTTTCCAGCGCTTATCATCCAGTCGAAGAATACCGGGTCACTGAGACATGGCCTGCGCGTGACGTCATCGTTAGTGGACCCCCGACTCGCCCCAAGCGGCAGGAAATCCACTAATGGTGACGTAACGAGCAGGCCTTGTCTTCCAGGTGGTCTTGGTTGCGGACGCACGCGCGGGGCCTGCTATTCCGCAGACGAAGGCTACCGCGCACGCTCAGGACGTGTTCCACAGCCCAGGAAACAAAGATGGCAGCGCGCGCAGCAGACGCGTTTATTGGAAAGGTTTTTAGTCACCGATTACTTTGCAAACGCAGAGCGTGGCGTACGTACCATATGTTGTTCGCGCATCTCGCTCCGAGATTCGTTTTTGGGTGTTCTTACGGGAATCTAATCGACTGCGAAGCGATGACTAGATGCTATACGCCGAGAAACCGAGGGAGAGGAGGTGACGTGAGCGCGCGAGAACGTCAGAATGCCGAGCTCCGACTGGAGGGATTAGTTGGGTAGTCGTAAATCTAGCTGACTTTGTCTCCACTCTCTCTTCGAACGCGTTCGAACGCGTACGCTGGAAGCCGGTGTTTGGCAATCGAACGCGTTCAAAGCACGTTGACCGCGTACAAATACGCATGGCACCCAATCCAGATGTTTGTTTCTTGCCGGTCGATAAATGGGAGCTACAGTCGCTGCAATGCTTCTTGCTTTGTGATTCGTTCCTCCGCATTCTTATCGGCCAATGCCGCAGTTTATTGGCTGGGGAACAACAGCGAGTTCGTCTTCTTCCTGAGCAGGGGTTGCGGTGACGTCAAAACGCTGAGCTCTGATTGGCTCCGATCGGAAGAATAGTGAGTAGACCTCAAGAAAGCTAGGTTCACGGAAGCCAATAGGAGCTCGGAGTTCTGACGTCAGTCGTAAACCCTGCGCAAGGAAGCAGACAAACTTGCGCTCCGCATAGTTCTGAGCATGCTCTGGGAACAACGACAATAATGGCGTCCAGGTAATACCCCTACAAAAATCTATGAAACAAACGGCGCTCCCCCAGAAAATGCCGCAGTACGTGAAGAGAATACGATACTCCGACTAAGTTCACAACACCGGTAGCGCGGTTTAGTACACAGAGCGCATTCAACAGAAGAAACGTGATGAACGCTATTATAACCCAAAGCTTAAAAAAACAGGGCGAGGCGGTGCCCCGACTTATTGCTCCGCAGCTAAAGATATTGCTGCATCAGCCAATGAGAACGCAAAGATTAATCACAAAACAAGACGTGGGATAATAAAAAAAATTACCGGGGTGTTTATTTAGTTGACAGAAACTGAAACGTAGAACAAAATCGTCTAAAAGCAATACTGCAAATATTTTTGTGGCTGTCTTTTCTCGTATCCAAAGTACCGTTTATTCTTAGTTTCCATCACCTAGCTGAAAGATAGGAGTCTTGTGATGGGCTATCAATAGGAGCTGTGTGCTCCTAACAACAAGCAAACATTAAAAGAAATGGACCGAATCTTCACGTGGTGAATGATGTTGATTTGGACGAAGCTCTGGTGGTGCTTGTCTGCGTAAACGCTGAGCTGCAGCATGCCGAGCCTTTCGTTCGTTTTCATCCATGTCAGAAAGAGAATGTGTGGTATGGAATGTGATTATATACGCATTTGAGCATTTGACCGCAGCGCCCTCTCGTTTATAAACGTTGAACCGATGCATGCAAATTTTAACGCGATTATATACGCATTTGGCCGCAGCGCCCTCTTCTGTAGAGTTGAGCGGCTACATGCAACGTTTCATCCATGACATCCCCGAGCTCTTGAGTTACTACCACATCTCAAAGCCCCCTACTCGTCCCGCAGTCACGGCCGGGTGGTTAAAGCGATGGACTAGAAATCCATTGGGGTCTCCCCGCACAGGTTCGAATCCTGTCAACTGCGCAAACATATTTTTTTTCATCATTTTTTCATCATTTTCTTTTCTTTTTTTTTCATCTTTTTTCATCTTTTTTTTTCCTAGACGAGCACGTGAGCACGTACTCACGTGCTCGTGTGCACCTGAGCACGTGAGCTCACGAGCACGAGCACGAGCATTGGACGCCGGACGGACGGACGCCGGACATGACTAGCCCCTAAGGAGCTTCGCCCCTAAAAACACACAAGTAGCTTAGATAGAGTTCTAGTAAGGCAACCTTAAAAGCATGTAATTTGAGTTGCTGAAGGAGCCAGCGGTTTGTCTATTGTGCCAACTGGAAGATTTTTTCTCTTTTTCTTTTTGAAATATTTGAAATGATATTTATGCAACATACAATTATTGCTGAAATTAAAAGCTGAAAGGATGCCAGCCAAGCGGATGAAAGAGGGTATAATAACGCAGGCAAAGCTTCTTGCAAAAATGATGTTTTTCATTTATGGCCGCATTGTTACATTGGAAATGAGTGGAAAGCAACAACGTGAGGTTCGATAGCGTCCGTAAATACTTTAAGCGAAGGCAAGTTACAATACTCGTACTTCTGGTGTTAATACAAAGCAGGAAATTTACAGTGAGTGAATGGATTTCGTGCTACTTCGATCGGAACAATTAAGATATTTTCTTTTTGTTTTATTTTGTTCTTGGTGAGTAACACAGAAACTAACATTGCCCTAGAGAATGAAGAAAAATAAAATATTTGCCTGCATGTTACCTACAGTGATATTGATTCGCTTGTGCATAGGGGGCTTAAAGTTCAGTGAAAGAAAAACAAACTATCCTCAGAATCTGGATATTTGTAGCGGCCACGCGAAACTCCGATAAAACAGTCAAGAATAGACACGAAATTTAATAATGAAGCGAATAAAGATGTCAGCTAAGGCGAGACGTTTCCTAGGAGGAATGCACTCGTTTGTCATGGTAATCCTGAGCAGAGAAACTTAATGAAATTCAGGAAATCGTTGCGTAACAAAGTTGCGAATCTGTACAGAAAAAGAAGAGAAAGAAAGAAAGGGAGAGAGGAGATATTTGAACTAGCTTTGGTGTCGGCGGGAAAATTCCAGCGCCGGGCCTTTTGAAGTGCTTCACTGATAAACTTCGAAACAAGATTCATAAAAAAAGACGGGTATTAACACGTGTTCCACGTGGTAACATCCGTTCCTTTTATGCATTCATATGAAAGCAAAAACAGAAAGAATGTTTGTTTTTTGTACAGACTCAATTGGGTTCCTGTGGGGCCTGAAGTATTGGTAAATAAATAAAGAATATAATTTTTTTCCTAAATATTTAGCTCTGTTTAGAATCCAGACCCGGTCTACTTTGACGCGCGCGTCGGGTATCGCTTTCGTTATCTAGAAAATTAAACTGCAAATATTTGCGAAGGATAAATATTATTCACTTTTCAGCACAAGGTGAAAAAGCCAGAAATATCGAAGCTATGTTGGTGACATATATCTTTGACGCTATAAGTTGCTATGTATCATCGCAGTCTGAGGAACCTTGATAGCGCACCTAAACTTCTAGTCCTGATAGATATAATGGATTGTGAAAGGTATGCGAAGGCAAATCGAGGTTTCTTTTTTTATGTATTCATGCTATCTTTCTTTTTTTCTTTCTTTCTTTGAACAGATGTGTCCACCGGCTGGAAAATTACTGGAAACACACAAAATAAAAAAAAAAATTAAAAGCTAAGATTTTTTCCCTTTTTTTGCGCTCACGGTGATATTTCTTTGTGCCATTAGAAAAGTAGACAAGTGCGGTAAGAACCTACAAATGTAAACAGGTATTGGCATTTCCACTGACCATGTGTCAAGAGACATTTCGAAGCTGAGCAGGGTTCCAATTATCCTCAAACAAAATAAAAAAAGATGCACGCAAGAACTGAAATGAGACCAGAAGGAACAGATAAAGCGACCACCGCAAAAACAAGCAAACGTATTAAAACAAATTATGGCTTTATAGAACGTTCGGGTCAAACAGAAAAAAGAAAATAAAGGAGTCCGAGAAGGCAAAAAGGAAGATCATGTAATAATTCACAAAAAGGACAATAAAGATACAGAGATAGAGTTCCGATTACTGTCTAGTCGCGGAAGTTCAAGAAACAAGCAATGCGGCGGCCTGATTGTTCCCTGGCAAAGAAAGCGAAGCAGCCGCCCTGCTGGGGTGGGGTGAAGAGAAAGTGGAACTGTCGGAGACCTTCGGGTTCCATGAAGCTCCGTGTTCGGCCGATGCGTTCGAGGGACTCGTATGGCCCCGAGCGGGTGATCACTTCCTGCAGGATGATGGCGAACGAGTAGATGTCTCCTTTCTGCGAGCCGTGTAGGCGGGGCTCCTTCATGCGCAGGAACTCCGGTGCCGTCCAGAACAGGGTTCCTGCGGATGCAACGTTAAGGATGTATACAATGCTTAAAGTCTGGTTCACACACTTGCAACCGCTGATCAACGGGGAAGCTAAAAAAAAACACATAGTAAGCATCTTGTGACAGCTTACGACCGGCTACGTTGCTGCGCAGGTGGTCCTCTAAGCAGTCACAAGAGGCTTAAAGCGCTTTTTTTATCCAAGCGCTTGGTCTGTCTAATTTCTTTAAATCGCCCTTTGTTTCTTTCTTTCTGGTTGTTTTTTTAGATGGATTACCAATTAACTTAGGCGTGTACTATCATACAGCTTTAAAACCGCTTGTCGCGCTCTCGCGCTTCCTCCTTTCTGCCAACAAGCAGACAGAAGCAAACGCTCTCTCAATTCCTCCTTTCCGTTTCGAGAAGGAGGGAGACCCTCCTCCTTTCTTAAAAGAGTATAGCCTACTCCGTCGTAGGCTATACTCTCTAGATGCAGAAAAATCTTGGATTGGGGGTTTTAGGTCATGTTGATTTTGATAGTACTCTTTCTCTCTCTAGCTACCTGCCAACCACGGCAGCGCAAGCCGAAACTTCGACACTTACGTTGTCGCAGTAAAGGCTTATCCACACATTTGCGGTTCACGTTGGTCGACTGTGCGACGACCGCTGGCGCCATCTATCGGGTAGCACTGGAATGCTTCCAACCCGCGTAAATTTTACGCGTGATACTTTCAGCGTAAACTTAAAATTATTCTGACGAAGTTATAAAGGACCATTTCTTTTTTTTTATAGATAGTGCGTATACTTTATCCCGTAAATACCGCCAAACCTTCAGTCTTTTTAATGTTTCCTGCGGGTGCAATGTTACGCTGCCTTTAGGCGGAAGAGACCGGGCCGCCTCATGCAAAGAGCCAGGATATTTTGCTCCTAATGTAGTCTTTGGAGCACTCTGGCAATCATTCTAGCGCAAGTCGAAACACAGTCGTTAACGTGGCTCCAGTAAAGGCTGGCTAAGTTGCCGGGTTGCGAAGCAGGAAAGCGGGCGGAAAGGCTGAGACGCTCGCAGACGACTAACGCGTTCGTCACCTCCTCGCAGCTCCGTATTGCATACGCAACCCATAAACCACATGACCCCGATCGAGGATTTGGAAACTCTTTGTTATCGCAGGCTCCGTAGCGTTCTCTATTAGCGGCGAGATGTTTTGGTGGCGCCCTCCTATGGTTACTTCTCGTGACGTCATTTCCTTGCGAACAAAACGTTCGATGGTGTTTGTAACGACCATGGTGGAAGCTTGAAATCATTGCGCTCTGAAACCAACACTGCCAACACCACCAAAATTGAAGTTCTTGCATTAGTCTTATTTCTGTCATTTTTTACATTTTTCAAAGTGATATAGCTAAAATGAAAAAAAATAAATAAAATAAAATGTGTCTCTCTATCTGCACCACCAAACGGCAAAAACAGGTTTAAACCAATTAAAAATAAATAAATAGAGCCTAATATGACCAAAAACGAAAATTTTGATTGAAAAGCAAATCCGCAAAGAAAAACAGGTGATACTACTACGAAGCCACATGTTATTGGAATGGACTTGAAAAGAATCAGTGCGGGCGTTTACTTATAAAAAGAAAATTATTTGTAGGTATCTATAACTAGCTTTGCTTGAGAGCAAAAAAGGCTTCGTGTCTCCTAGTTGGTGGACAACGCCTGATATTTAGCATTTGGTCAATCGTGGAAAGCCGACAACAGCGACGCTTTCGATCGCGCACGTCGCCTATACTCCGTTCACCTTCAATCTGAGAATAGAAGCTCCCTCCGCCTTTGGCGCGAGCTTTCTGCCCTCGCTAACACAACTGTGAATGCACAGGCACGCGCAACCAAAGCACCACAGAAGCCAGCGAGCTCGCGCGTAAGTAAGCGGACCTTCTTTTAGTCACAGAATGCCACTGAATAAACTGCGCTTCAGAGTAACGACACTTGGCCATCTTGTGGCTTAAAATCGTGGTTGCCAGTTATCTGAAGCTTTATCCGAAATCACAGGAAACGCTTCAACGTCCTCCACAAATGTTTAAACACTTCGCGACAAAGCAAATCCATACTATATGTATCTTCCTAACACCGAATCCAATTTTGAGAAAGTAGAGCACTTTTGAATCATGACGATCGGCAGTGGCGTCTGCTCTGCACAATCATTAAGATGGCGGCGCCCACAACAATATCGGGGAAGAAAGTGCCAATACTCTAAGCGTAGCTCGTCTAGTGGCTCTAGGGTGAACGGAGTATAGTGTTCTCTACTAAGCAGTCACACAAGTGGTCGTGGAGCTGTCGATCACAGCCAAACGCAAACGTGTGAACCCGCTTTTAAGCTTTTGGGCCCCAAGCCTGATATATACGGGCTGAAACACTGGTTAGGATGTTCCGCAGGCTGATTCATACCAGACTCGATTATTTTATCTTTTCTTTTTTCTTAAACCAATTGAGTTAAAAAAAAATCTTGACATAGACTCTTGTTCTAAATTTATTATATAAACAATTTTACAGTTTTGCAAAAAGAAAATATTGGGTTAGAGAAGCAGTAAAAACAACCTAGCAGCGAAATAGTCTACTCCGTTTGCCTTTACGTGTGACCGCAAAATCTATGCTGAGATCCGAAGGAGTCTAGCCAGCAGCGCCAATTAAGTGCATCGTCACGGCGCACTCGTTTAGTTTTCTGCGGGTTCGATATATCGGGGGCTAAAAGAACCTTGCGCAGGAAATTGCGCAGGATCGCGGCGTGTTCACTGAGCGCGATTCGTCGTTGATAGCAGACGCGCAAAGGGGACGAGCGCCGTGACGATGCACTTTTGCCGCTGCTTGATTGGCACTGTCGGATCGTATACACATATGCATGCGTTCGGGGTTGTGAAACAGAGCTCGTTACTTCCGCATGAGGCCAAAGCACGCGCTAAGCGTCATAACACGTAAAAAAGGCGGATAGCAGAAAGCGTTTTGTCGAAAAGTGTACGAAGGGTGTTCATCAAGTTGGCATTATGGTACGTTTACACCTGAGAAGAAATCCGCTGCCGCGGGAGCGGATCCGCTCCCGGCGGCGGCGGCGACGAGCGGGTTGCGTTTACATCTATTTCCTTCGAGCGGCGGCGGCGGCTGCGGCAGCTGTTCTCGTAACATCCGGTCAAATATGACGAGAAGGCGCGAGAGTTCCCACCTCGGCTGTCTCTCCCGGGCGTTGCTGCTCCCGGAAGAACGTGTTGTGAATTGTAATTTTGGCACCTCCTACTCACGCGAAACAGCCGTACAGTGCTCGTGTAAATATGCGGTTGACGAAAACGAGGAAGACGAAGCAACGGTTTGGCTCGGGGCAGATCGAAGAAGAAGACGTACGGAACGACTGCGATCACCGACACCAGCAGATTAACTTCGTCATGTAAATAGTAAATCCATTCTGTGTCTCACCGTAAGTCTTTGACGTTCAATTAACGCAACAGAACGCATACTCATGACGTAGGCAGCGTCGCGCTGCGCAAGAATGTCACATCCGGTCAGCGAAACGCCTCGTTCGGCGGCAGAAATAGGTCCCGGACCTATGGACCTTTGCGCGGAAGTGCTCTTTCTAGCCTCGACCGCAAGGAGCAAAAGCGAACAATAATCTCGAACCCAGTTGTCACGGGGAGGGGGGCTGCGTCGGCCCGCACAGCTGCTTCCCGCCGTAGGCTTCTTTGCTGGTGTACCGACTGCCGTTTCGCCGGCATCGGTCCTGTTTACCGCCGTATGTGAGTATAGTGCCCGTAATGTGAGAGCGGTTTGTCCATACGCCACTTTGCCGCTGTTGGTTTCCATCTAGCCGAGCCAGAAAACATCTCGCGACGAGTTGACCGCGCCGCGAGTGACGAAGAAAAAGCAAACATGGCGACGGTTTGTACGATTGCTTTGGTGGCTCCGGTGTTGCGTGTCTTCAACGTCCTCGTGAGAAGATTCCCCTGCCCTTCGAAGTTATTGCAAGCACCACGAGTGGCACGAAAGATGTGGAATCATCGTCTCAACTACAAATAAGCAGGCCTTCACGAGCAACGACGATGCCGAGCAGGCGCTCGGCACCGTTGTGTCGTCAGATGTTCTACAACGCCGAGGTATTTTCATTTATCATTTGGAATGGCTTCAAGAGTGGGAAATTAATCTATTTCGCGGATTGTTAACGCCGAGGCGAGTGCCCTCCGTTGCAGTGCCGTTGTCGCGCAAAGTGCAGAGAAAACCGGGTGGCGATGGCGGCGGTGCTCTTTGATCGCTTTGATCTTGCGCCGTCGGGTTCATGGAGTCCGGAGTAAACGTACGTACGTGCGTCTGCTGGATCGGTGTTTTGGACTGCCTCAAAACTCTTTCTCACGCGCATTTTCCTTGTGAAGCTTAGTAGCTCATTACACCTCGTCGTCGACTGCGCTCATTTGACTACGACGCACGAGCCTGCGTGATGTGAATTTCACTGCCTATGATCTTTGGTGTGCTGTAACGAGGGCTAATAAAATATCACCGCGAACTTCTGAACAAACGAGTCGAAGTTTCGTCTGTTATCATAACTGATCGCCTGTCACAATATTAATCAGTAGCGTTCCTAGACTCCGCCCCCACAGGCACCCTGCTTCGTTGCCCGATAGTAAGTGTCTCCTGGTACCTCGTAGAATTTCAGCTCCCACTTCAAGTAAGTACCATCCTTTAGAACTGGCAATTAATAGTTTCGAACCCAGACGCTCGCAGCGTGTGTGTGTGTGTGGGGGAGGGGGGGCGATAGACCGCGACCTTTCTCGCAGTACTAGCACGTTGCCGGCGTCGGTCTTGTTTACCGCCGTGTAATGTATCAGAGCAATTCGTCCGGACGGCACTGTGCCGTTGTTGGTTGTACGAACAACCAGAGGAAACGCAGGGTTCTTTTGGACACCCACTGCCCGTCACGCAATAGACCATATTGCTGTCTTACCTAGAGTGCCTCGATGTCCCTCTGTTTAGGGTGATGCCATCGTTTGTAGTACCCGATGCCGACAGCACGCGCTCACAGGAAAAATACAAAGAAATCGCAGGAGACAAAATGTCGCTGTAGCACAGTCAACGCCACGAGCGCGTGCAGGGACACGCTCTTTCACGCGGCTTGAGAACAACAAATAGAAATAAACGTTAGAAACAACATGGCCAGATGTCATCACCCCAAGCAAAGCGCACATGAAGGCACCCTAGTCTTACCCAAGCATCAAGGAGAATGCAGGGATTGGTGTTCCACGCGCCGCACGCGCACGCCTTTCTGTATAGAAAGATCCAAGTAAGCCAAACGAAAGCATTGACGAACGCGCGTGCAAGATGCCGGTTGTTTTAGGTTTTTGCCAACGTTAGTAGAACTCTCAGTTGGGAAACTCACCGTTGAAACCTGGGCCGCTGGCGTCCACCGATACCGAGCTAAATGCGACAACAGCGCCACTCTGTATCATTTGTGCTAACTGTAGTCGCCTTGACGCTTTTAGAAAGCATGTTTTTGCGTAAAAACCAACGAAAAAAACTCTTTTTGTAGTAACGTTTATTGGAGATTAGTACAAAACGGGGGGCGCGTGTTGTTTTCTAAAATCTTTAGTTTGGAAGTTTTGCAGTACAATTAATATTGTTTTTATACAACCGTGCCTCAGCGGTGATTTCAGGTAGCGCGTCCCGAGCTAGGCGCATATTAACCTAGTAGTAAACCGCGGCGCGTCCGCCTGGGAGTCGGGGGCGGTGCCTCGAAGCCCTTTCCACAGTATCTGTTCTGGCCCCAAACGGCCGATTACAATGAATATGGAAGTAGCGTGCAGTTCCTCGACTGGCCGCTGCGGGAGAAGTGGCGGCGTTGTGATCGCCATTAGCTCGGTTCTCGTGGACGGATCGGTGCCACTTTTTCAGAGCAGTCTCTATGGCAGTTTCCCAACTGAGTGGTTCTAGTAACGTTGGTTTTGCTTTGGAAAAGTTACTACTGCTGAGGCCAGCACGTGCGGCGCGTGGAACACTAATCCCTGCATTCTCACTCGATGCTTGGAGTAAGACAGCAATGTGTCTATTGCCTAAGAAGCGAGTGCGGATGCGACGTCTACGGCTTCCACAAGTTTCCGTCCCATGCAGCTTCTCGGCAAGAATGGAGAGCCGCACTCAGAAGAAAAAACTTCACTCCGAGCAAGAACTCAAGAGTGAGTGCCAGTGTAGCAACAATTTATTTCTATGCGTACGTTTGGCGTGCGTGATGGATACAACAGAGGTGGTCACGTCTCCGTGATCAGTCGGCAGGTCGTTTACGTCGTGTACCTACGCTAGCTACGAATGGTACCTTCGTTTCGGTTTCGGTTTCTTATTTCGGCTCGGCAGAGCCGCGCTGCCGCAGAAAGGCAAGTAGATCGCGAAAATCTGTCTCAAACGTGCCACGAACGTAATGTCGTATACAAGAAGCCAACAATCAAGCATTTGAAAGCTACAAGAAAGCGGTAGCGAAATATTTACTACGCAATGAACCCGGACTGAAACGCGAATGAGGTCAGCAGACACCGAGAACATCTAAGACAAGAAATGTTTTCCCTTGTTTTCTTGATCGAGATGGGTTCTCGAATGTTCACGACATCTTCCCTGTTGAAGAACGGGCCGCGGAGGCTTCTGGTGAAGACATCTTTCACGATGTGTCGGTGCATTCGGACAGCCTGCCGCATCCAGCTCTGCAGCAACGCCGCCAACGCCGGCCACGCCCTCCTGCCTGCCAGTTCTTTCCGCGTGGTGGCGCGAGCGTAGATAAACATGGCGGCGCCCTGGAATTGGCGCGGACACTGGTCTATACGGCTCGCCGCCGTGTTTTCCGCCCAGCGTTTCACCCAGCGGCAAAAGCTGGGCGGATTCGCTGGCGGATCACGGCAAACGTACCATTGGGGAGTTTTAGAATAGCGCACGCTAAAGATTTGCGTACGCAAAGAATAGCTTCGTCGCCACTGCGCACGCGCCGGACGCCAACCACGTTTTGCGCTTTGCGTGCGCTATTTTAGCGTACGCTATTTTTCGGAAATTGCGTGCGTACGCAAAGAGTCTTTGCGCTCCTCCAAGGAGGATTCGTGACGAGAAGTTGGCTAAAGCCAAGACGAGCAGAGTTAAAAGATGGCGGCTCCTAGGACCATGTCTGCGGTCGCTTTGGCGGTGTCGTGAGTGCGACGTCGGCGGCACCCTCGCGACTGCGATTTTCAATACGGGACGACATTGCACTCGGAATCTGGCAACGATCACCGTCAACTTGATGCTTGCGACGCGCGAACATTTCTCGGCGAAGGTACGATGTGCGAAGGTCAGTACACGAGACCTCTCTTGCCGAGGCGACGCAAGCGGACACGACCGGTCGACCGCTCGCGTCGCATTCTCATGTTTAAACAAATCTAAAATGTTACTCTGGACCAAAATACTTTTCTTTCTCAAGTTACAGCATTTCGTGTGTGAAATAAAAATTGTGACTGTATCTTGGTGGCGTTGCAAGCGCGAGTTGCTTGGGCTTTTGCGTCGCGGCAGAGAAACGCTATTCTAAAACACTCTTGCGTAGCGTGCGCTAACGCAAGCGCTAAATTAGCGCTAGCGCACGCTAATATTGCGTACGTTATTCTAAAACTCCCTATTATCGGCACCAAAAACTTTGAAGGGAACAAACCAGCATCAAGCCGAGCGCGCGTCCCTCTAGTTTGGCACCGTATACGCATCGCGTGCTATTCCTCGAGAAACTGAGGGAGAGGAGGAGACGACGGTGCGCGGGGACGCCAGAACGCCGAGCTCTGGTTGGAAAGGATTAGTGGGTAGACCTAGAGCTATGCGGAGCGCAAGTTCGTCTGCTTGAGTACGACGAAGACGAAGACTGCATGAGCTGTGGTGACATGCAGAACGCCGAGCTCTGATTGGCTCTGATTGAGGATAGCGGGTAGACCTCAAGGCAGCTTGCTTTGAGGTATACCCACTATCGCCTCATCAGAGCCAATCCGAGCTAGGCGTTCAACGTCACCAACGCCTGCAAAAGAAGCGAGACAAACCTCCGCATAGCTGCCATTGTTCTGCCAATGCACTCGTCCAACGTGTTGAGAACTGCGGATCGCCGGCGCCCGGCGTTTGGCAATGTCAAGGAGATTCATTCGGAGCTCGTGGCATTGTTAGGGAAGCTCAGCTCCTGTTTATGAAGATGTTATTAAACGCACGAAGACTCCACTGCGTAGAAACCATTTCAAGGACGACGATAAAGTGATTGGCTGAAGTGGGAGTGATTCCTGAGCACTCAAAACGAGGAGTTCTATAACAATGGCCTCGTGCGTGCAGGTTGTCCATCGCTGGCAAAAGTGCGTGACTTTAGGTGGCGAATATACAAAGAAAGACTAAACTCATACCCGAGTTTCATTGCTGGATGTTTTGGGAACCACGTGTTTCCCGCATTCCCATCTAGGCTTAACTCAGGCAGGCCGTGGAGCGCCGCCATGTCGGGGCGCGTCCCGGATGCGAGGCGAGGCCATATCACCTCGTGGACGGCTCTCCCTCGCCCTTCTCGGTTGATTTGCCCAAGGCACGCCATCCGGGACCTTAATATTTGGACGCGTCCGCCCCTCCGGGGAGCCAACCTCCATCCGACCACCCCGGGCGCGTCCATTCCCGCAGGCTGTAGAAGACGGCCAAAACTAACGGTCTGGGGCGACTCTCGCTGGGGGAGACTCTGATCGACGGAGCATTCCTTTCTCGTTTTGACCCTCCGCCTTTCGTGATACTGTCAATAGCTGCAGCGAGGACTCCGAGTGGTGATATTGTCAGAAGAGACAACGCCGTTATCTCGGACTTCGTTGGCCCTCGGGCAAGCGTGTGGCGTATTCGTCAATAAACACATCATGATCCGGACCGAAGGAACCTACTGTGTTTCTACGTGGTACCCCCAAAGAAGAAACTCACAATCTCTATTCCCTCATGAAAGCGACACAAACTTTATGAGCGTCCCTCGTATTGGTCTCGAAAGCCACAAATGTAGTGTGGACACAAGTTCTTTAATAAGGTGGAGAACTGGGCCAGTTGGTTGACGTTATACATGATGGGGAAAACCATCATGTATAACGTTCTTGTTTATTTCTTGTTTTACAGTTTATACAGCCTGCAAGTTCGTCCGCTCTTTGCGCACCTCGTTTGTTTATCCCCAAAGCGCTGCCACGCGCTTTTGTTTCCCTCCAACCTCTACCAATTGCTTGGTTGAGGTTGGAGACACTTAGATGTCTCTTCGTAGTGCGTTCCCTACGCGTTCTCAATGTCACGACAAGACGCATTCTGGAATGTCAGGTTCACAAGACGGGCGAATACCGAGGCGTCCCCTCTACTCAAGCGAAACGAAGAAGTGGCAATTAGCGCCAGCTATTTCCTCTCTAATATTTTAAACGTACGTTTTTGGCGAGGGTGACTTGTTGAAAATTTAAGACGTAAAAGCGAGACGCGAAAGCGTTACAACCGAAAGAGCTAGACATGGCATCACCGCCATAGCAGGGCTTACTCGCGGGTGGCGTCTCACTCCCATTGGCTGGAGTAAGTTACCGTGTAACAATACTGCCAGCCAGTGACGTTTTCGTTGTAAGTTACGGTATTTGTTTCGGTACGTAAGCGATATGATCTAGCGACCAAAAAACGTATTCTACGTCTTATGTGGATGATTGAGCGTGTTGGTGTTTAAATTACGATAAAGAAACAGGGAATGGAAGACCATAACCCTCTTTCGTATTCTTACGATTTTTTGAAGTATGACGAAAATATACTGCTGAATTTCTATTATGAATCGGTAAGTCAACCAGTTCTTTTATATTTCTCTGTCGTAAAGGAAAATATATGAATTTCGAAAACACGCTGCCAGATTTTGAGATTCCACGAAATATCTGCGCCTTTGAAAAGCTTTATCTTTTTGTTTGCAGTATTTTGCAAATTAAGGTAGACAGTTCATTCCGTAGTTATATTTTTGGAGCTGCATGTTCAAGATGAGCACGGCTCGAAAGGATTTTTTACCACCCAATTAGCAAAGTATAGAATATTCATTTTCAAAAACACCTGCAATATTTCGTACCCTGATTTTAAGTGTTTAGTCTGAAGAGAAATACACAGTATTAAGCACACGAATACTCAGAGATATAGACCATTTCATCCTCCCTGGCATGGGCGCTGCCATCTTGAAATCACGTGACGCGGCAGCCACTAGGTTGCTTCAACTTGTTGTTCCGCTCCCCCCTCCGCGCCTTGGCGGATGCGTTGTATTCGTGTTTTTTCGCCGCGTGTCACCGCGCTTTCTTGCCTTACTTCGAGACTGTAGTCCGATACGTCTGCTCGACGACTAAGACATCACGAGGGTACAAAGGTCCGTATGACAACCTGAGGTTCGTTTACTAATTGTGGCGGAATATGAGAAGCGCGTATATTATTATCGCGCATTCAGGATCGGAAGGCATCAAGAATAGTCAGCGCAAGAAGGCTATCTGTATTTAATGAAAGTATCCTTTTTATTCATAATATATCGAAAACAGTTTATGTTGATTATGTGTGGAAACTCGTGGAGGAAATAGACAACGAACGTTTAACTTGTATTTCATCTGAGACTAGAAATAATGGTACGTCGACTTCAGATACTGAAAATACAACGTTTTGGACGGACGCCTTTGGTCGGATGAGTGAGGCGATGGGTATTCTTGACCCCAATTCTGATTATCTTCCCATGTTCCGGGTTAAGAATGTGATCCAATCAATTTTATAAAAGTATTTGTCTATATGATATATATGTATTTAACGAAACATAATCGCAAGTTTACTCGATCGATGATGGCAGTGCTCGCTCCTAGATCGCGATGTAGGTTCTGCACAAGCTCTCATTAAAGGCATGTTATAGAGCTAACGTGACATCGTCTTGTTAGCTCAGTGGGAGACTAATAAGACCACGTCTTGGTCAAAAGCCGCACAAGATCGGCTTTGGCCAAGGGTACGTTTCGAGGCAATACCGGATCAGGCTACAAAGCGTTTAGTGTCTAAGACTTTGGTTTGGGAAAAAATGCTCAACGCATCAAGTAGAAATTTTATAGGTACTAAAATCATTCACGAAACTATACCATGCGCCTTTTAGATAGGTTTTATTTATTCTTGATATAGAAGGATAGAGTCGGTATCACTTCTTTATAACAGAGCGAATCTACCCACATCCAGGTAAGGAGGAAGCAGAAACGATTTAATTTCTTTTACAGCATAATTAATAACCTGGTTCTTGTAAACAAGCGAGAGTATATAAATAAAAATGTGTCGCGTATAAGGTGGCAAGCATAGCAGGTATGTGGAAAAAAACATTTTTTAACATTGTTTTAAATAGTGTTAAAAAAAAGTGTCGGAATGGAATAAACTTTTCAGCACATGTAATGGCTGCTGAAAGTCGGGAAGAATTTGCTTTCCTTCTGTCAGACATTTTGATCAGTGGTAGCGGAATTTGTTAACTGCTGTTTATTTTTTTATTTTATTGAAATGTACCGGAATCATATCATTGAGGTGTGCATTCTGCCCGTTCTTTCTTGTGATGTGTAACCTCGAGGGGGATCGGTGGCCGAGTGGGCCAGCGCACACCAGCTCGGAGCACGTGGAGCGAAAGCTCGCGCTGCAGAACCCAGGGATCCTGGGTTCAATCCCCACCCCCGCCCGTTTCGATCTGGATGATCATCGTACCGGCGTGCGGTCGTGTATCACTACTGCGTGGTGCACGTTAAAGACCCCAGGCTAGCGGTTGTACTGCACTGGCTAAATTGCTCATCTACAGCGAGTGACTCGTCGCAACTTTAAAATGGCTGACCAACGACTCGCTGTATAAATATCCACACAACCCCAATTATTTGTGTAACCTCGACTTCTATCTTGCTCCTGTGAAGGACCGATAGTATTTCAAAGTAAATGAATGGATATAGGCAACCGTAGGTAGGTTTTTCGGTGCGTAGGAAACGACTTACTTGGATTCTTGTCTTCCGGTTCCAGGAGTTGTGCGTGGAGATGTCGCAGTCCGTAATCGGTCAGCTTCACCACAAACCGTCCATCCACGACGCACTTTGTGCTCCTGAGTCTTCCGTGGAATTGTATGGTTGACCCGTGTAAATAATTCAAACCCTTGCAATAAAAAATAAATAAAAATGTTTACGCATTAATTAGCCATGCCGGTGAAGAAGTCAATGAGATTGTGGCACTAGCCGATACCTATAAGAACGCGGAAACACGAATCGCAAAGCAGAAGCGTGCACGTATTAAGTCACACGTATCTGCTTTTTAAGCAGTCAGTGAGCATACACACCGAGCGCGTTTCTGAGCACACTCTAGGGTATCGAGAGCATCCGCTACGCCCGCAAAGCACTCGGTGGAGCCAATCGCTGCAATCTACGGAGGTTGCTCGGCGAATTACGGTCGGGGCTGGCAATACCTTTAGGCCCCAAAAGGCGGTTTGCGCCATGGCACTGAGCATAGTGAAACGTCGTGGTCATTGCCAAAACGCAGAACAGATTTTTTATTGTTACGACATATTATTCGGCCCGTCATTCGCCGAGCAGTATGTTGTAGCATTTGAATTTCTCAAGTGCTTTGCGGGCGGAGCAGACGTTTCAAATCTCTTAGAGCGTACGTATGCTCGGTTCGCCCCTAAGCTGAGACTGGGGTGGAAGCTACGCCTTCGTTGGACCAGTCATACGCCTCCCTTTTGTCACGTGATCACGTTCCCGCCCATCCACGCGCAGATAGCCGGGTCAGGTGATGAAAGGGAGGCGACTGATTGGTCCGGCGGGCACGTAGCTCCCACAGCGATCTCAGCTTAGGCGTGATCGTAGTACGCGGAGCGCAAATTGGTATGCTTCTTGCACACGGGTTGCGGTGACGTCAGAAGGCCAAGTTCTGATTGGCTCTGATTGGAAGGATAGTGGGTAGACGTTCTGACGTCACCACAACCCGTGCGCAAAAGCAGTCAACTGCGCTCCTCGTACTACGATCACGCCTAAGCCGAGATTGCGGTGGCAGCTATAGCCGTTGGGACCAATCAAAGAACGTAGAAAGTGCGAAGTCATGGTGCTTGTCATGTTTCTGTGCGTCTTCCATTATTGTTGAACCAATCATGTGCGGGAGACGCCCAATGAACCATGTCCGTGGCTGTAGGCGTCCGTGCCCTTGACGGCGCTCGGACATATATGATGAAGCGGAGTTATATAGAAATTCCGTTCTTTGCTTTCGTGGTATGCGCCTTTTTTGTCACTGAAAATTTTACGATAACATGCAGGTAAACACAGTGAAGGCTGCTTCAGCTAACGTTGCACCACTCGTCGCCGCGCTGCCGTGCTGCCGAACAGCACTTATTCATAGTTGTGATTTCCAGTTTAGCTGGGTTTCAATTATTTTTTAACGGGGATTTAAACTGCCGCCTATCGCTGTACCGGAGGAGCTGACGTCGGTTTCACTTGTACATTTTTTAACTAAGAAACGTCTAGACTAATCCGGTGAGAGAAACACTTGGACAAGTTTCACTCTTCCGTCGAGACTCGGATAAAAAAGAAATTGGTATCTTATTACTTTTTGTTTTAGCTGGATGCACTCAAAAAGCACAGCTTCAAGATATTTCTGTTTGTACCTGGTTATTAGAATAAGAAATAGTAGTTGAATAAAACGGAGTAAGATTTCATATCTTAGTTTTAAGTCGTGTCATTTCTTTACCCCAACTCTGAATATGTTCTCATCTTTCAAGCTACAAATGTGATTGAATGAGTTTTATTCGAGCAATTGCACATTTAGCAAGAAAAAACTTATTCGAAAGTCTGCTCCATTAATTAAGTACCTAAGCTTATATTAAACGGAGGATTAGCAGTTGAATATGAGAAGCGGGGAGCGTGATGGAGAGCGTAATAATGGAATGGGGAAAAACACACTCAGAGGAAAGGTGGACAGACCTAGTATGTGCCCGTTTCTTTTTTAATTTTGGATTTGAAATATGTAGAATATCTGCGAGACTACTGAAAACTGCCGAAGATCCTACTCATCTCATACAGGAGCTCCCTTTAACATAAACGAAAGATCTGTCACGAGTAATCCCAGAAAAAATACACACCTCTACAATATCTGTGATCATGGAACACTTGAACATCCAGTCAATATTGATGTCTTCATTTTCAAGCATGTCCTGTAAAAGGAAGCATGTGAGTACTATAATTATTTTTGTTATGCCACTTTTACGCTCATGTAAATATAAAACAAACCTAATTATTTCATTTATTCAAAAGCCATTTTTTAACGTTTATATATTTCCGATTAAACGTGTTCTTGAGCCGAGCTAGTAAAATGTCAACAAATCCCCTGCAAAAAAAAAAAAAGAATGTTTGTCGAATCATTAGGATTAGGCGATTTAACACGTGGACAATGAAAAAGGAATATGAGAAGGAAAACATGTAATATGAAGGAATGAAACACAAAAAATAAAACAAAAATACAGTTGAAATAAACAAGCTATTTTGGGGATAAAGTTGCTGATTCCTATGAACATCAATGTACTAATTCAGAGTGATAATTAGCAGTGCAATTATTCGCCACATTTCACCAATCAACTTCTTAAGTGCTCGCCGCATCTGGAACATTTTGTTAAAAAGGGGTTTGCCGTCGTTTAAACGTGCTATAGCAGTCGTTAGAAGTTGGAAAACTAAATTATTGTCCGCGCTATTCAATGGCAAAAATAAATTGGCTAAAGTTAATCATACATAAAAAATGTATGACAAATTGCTGGGCAATTGTGCTGAACACGTGAAACATTCTGGCATCACGTGACACCAGATCACGTGACATCAATTTCCCCGCTAAATTTAGCGGGAAAATTGAATTAGTGTGTACATCACGTGACGCTGATTCTCCCGCTAAATTTACAGGAGAAACTAAATTGTCGTATAGGTCAAGTGACTTCAATTTCCACGCTAAATCTAGCGGGAAAACTGAATTGGTATGCAGGTCACTGGACGTTAATTCTCCCGATAAATATAGCGGGGAAATCGACGTCACGTGACCTAATGTCACGCGACCTATACACCGATTCAACTTCCTCGCTAAATTTAGCGAAGGAACGGAATTAGTATGTAGGACCGTGAAGTCCCATAATGCAACACTGCGCGCTTTGCATTATGGGACGTCACAGGCCACGGCTTCATGAAATGCAGCTTCACAAAATCCCAAGCACCTAACCAAAAAACGTTTCACGTTAAAAAAAAAATATGTGGGTAGGGATTTTTATTTTTAATGTTTTATAATGTATTATAAGGTCCTATAATGTATAAAATGCAGTATTTAGGTGTACTTATTTCAAGTGTTCGAAATACATTAAACAGTCATTCCGGGAGTGAAGAACCTATTTTTTTATTGATTTTTGAGAAACTGAATTGGTGTGCCACGTGACCAGGAAGGGGTGAGGGGGAAGGGTAGGAAGAGAGGAAGGAGAGAAAGAAAGGCAGATGGGAAGGAGGATTGCACACTGCAGGAGAGTAAGGACAGGGATCGGGAGAGAGAGAGAGAAGAGGAAGGAAGCAGAGAGGGATGAGGTGAGGGAATAGGTGTGTCGCGGGAAGATATGTTCCTCTGCTAAATTCGGTGGGGAAACTGAGTCGGTCTGTCACATGACCAGAGAGGGGGAAGGGGAGGAGGATGAAAGAGAAGTGGGGAATGGGAGGTAATTGAGGAGGAAGGGGAGAAAGAGGGAGAGTGAGGGGAAAGGGAAACAGATGAAGTGAGGAAGGGAAGAAAGGAAAGAGATTTGTGTGTCACGTGACGTATATTTCCCCGCTAAATTTAGCGGGGAAGCTGAATTGTTGTGTAGTTCATGTGACATCAAGGTAAGCGACGTCAATTGTTCCCGCTTAATTTACAGGGTAAACTTGATTGGTGTTTAGGTCACGTCAATGGTTCCGCTATATTTAGCGGGTCAACAAAATTGGTGTATTGGTCACGTGACGTTAATTTTCGCGCTAAATCTAGCGGGGAAACTGAATTGGGGTATAAGTCACGTAACGTAAATTTTCCCGCTAAATTTATCAGGGAAACGCAATTGAGGTATAGGCAGTGATGTGATTGGTCTGAGACATTTTGGGGCAGCATAATGTCAATTTTGGAGCAATAAAAAGCACTGTTGAAGCATAAGCACACATGTCATTTTCATTCACACTAGTTCAAATATCATGTTGAGATTTATGTGTTTATGTCTAATTTGCCTTCCTGCTTATGTGCAACAGCATGGCACGTTTAATTCCCTAGCTAGCAGTTGAATTGCATTTAGAAGCACCATAATGTGAGTTGTCCCCAATAACGAGTCAAAATTCATGTAATTTCGGACAGTGGTAAGTTGGGCTAGTTAGTGTAGCATTGTAAAATGCGTGTATTTTCCCAGTTTGACCCTGAAGATGGTTTCCATACAACGGGGTATCCCTATTAACGTGGTCCGTATTAACGAGACATGCATGTAGCCTGCTGATTTTGTTCAGGTTATTCTCAAGCATGCCTTCACTGCTCCACCTAATTTACTTTTTAATTTACTGTATTCACTGTGACATCGAATGGATGGAACCAATATAAGAGCAATAACTAAATTAGAGTTTGCATAAAAAATAAAGCAGTTGATAAAAGTTGTATCGCAGTACTCAAGTGTCCTTGATAAATCTTCAATGTTAAAAGTATATTGTCCGAATATCGCAGTCTGTCATATACACTAGGCGCAGTTTTATTCAGAAACCGTGTGTAACGTCCCACTCTACAGAAATAATTTCTCTTTAGCACGCAAAAACGCTGCGGCGAAGCAAAAAAAAAAAATGCGACGCTTATTACGTGATTGTCGTTTCACTGCTATACAGCACTGCGCAGTGACAAGCCCACTCAACGATGTTAGCTATCCAACCAGAATGTTTGATACAGAGATCAAAGCAGATATAGTCTTATTTGAGGCAATAATCGAGTTGTGAAAATTTGCACAGGCCTACCGTAACGATCATGCCGTGTAGCGGGGCTTGATTTATAGATTTCCATTATCAATAAAGTAAATCAATAAAGTGAAAAAAGGGGTTGGCGCGACGTTGCCCGCAAGTTTATCCCATTTCGGCAAAATGTAGCAGGAAGCAGCAGGGTAAGCGCTGTGGCGCAGTTTGGCGCAGTAATCACGTGACTGTATAATAAGTCATGTGACGTCAATTTCCCCATTTGGCGCATAGGTGACGTGACGTTATGTCACGTGACGTCCTTTTCTCAGCTAAATTTAGAGAAAAATACACGGAAGGACAGACAGACAAATGTTTGGGATATGGGGTTCCGTTCGAAAGCATTACATGCTTTAAAAGAAGGAGAAAAAAAAAGCGCCGAGGCTGTACGTCTTAGGAGACATCAAAGTGTGGCGTGGCTTTTCCACGACCACGTGACGCTGTGAGATGGGCTCGCGTTGAGTCGCTACCTGCATCCGCTGCGGAGATTGACGTAGTTTGCGGCTGTGACTTCCGTCGCTCTTTTTTCGCATTGGTTTTGGTATATCAGTCTCCTCATGGCTTAAATTTGCCAGAGGATAGCGCGGGGCAGAATTTAGTTTTACGAATTCAAACAACAGCTACGGCATATTTCGACGATGATCATCCAATCTCTAATGTAAATGTGCCAGCTAAGGCAAATATTTCGAACGTTTACTAGTGAATTTGAGGTAATTAATGCTGTAGTTGTCAAACCCTGGTAAACTGGCGTGCGCCGATGTCGACAATGTTATTTAGAGGGACTAATTAAACTTAAATCAAACGCCTCTACAAAAAAAATTTAAAAAATTCTGGCGTTGGCGACGCACATTGTATAAATCTAGTGTAGAGTTGTGTCTCGTTATTATTAATCCGTTAGTATGAATACTCCGCTGTATAGACTAAATTGTCTGCGAAAAAACTGGTGGAATACATGCAGTGGTGTCTCGTTTTTATAAATGATTCCCATTATAAAGTTTTCGTGTGACAGAGGTGTCCAAATAAAAAAGAGATGAATGTATTATCTTTGGCGACACAGCTACGGATTTCACATCTATAGAGAGCAGTTTTTTTGTTAATTTTTTTATTTGGTAATCTCAGTTTCCGAGTGGACCAAAATGATTGACGTTCTGAATCCTCACCTGGCCTCGCGTTAATGACGTTTAAAGAAAGCACCTGGATTGCTCACACTTAACAGAAATCCTATTCACTTTGTGCAGACGCCAGACATACTGATGGAACAAAACAAGTTGATTGGGCACGAGTTGAATGCTGTTGCCAAAACAAGATGTTCGCCGTGCATAATGAGGCTCGCAGTCAATATATCAATGAATCAATAGATGTGAGCACTACTTTTAGCGTACATTTGAAAACCAATACCGTTATAGCTTGGTCAACACCGGAACACAACGCATTCGTATCTAACTAGGACACACGCAACAGTAACATAATAAGCCGACGTACCCTGAGGCTTCCCCGTGGACAGAGTTCAGTGATAATTGAAACGTTGGGGTCCTCGAGGCAGAGGCCCACGAAGCGAACCAAGTTCTCGTGCGTGAGGTCGTGAACCTGAAACATGGGTGTGGCATGAATACGTAAATATCGACAATAAAGAAACCGGCGAGTTGTAAAAATGTGACATTCCAGCCATTTGATTTTTGTTTTTTGTTAGATGCCGCTATGGCTCAATAACACTGCAGTTCTGTTTTCACATTTCTGAAGGACAAAAAGGTTTGAAGAGTTTGGTTTCTTGTCGAGTGTCTTATATGTTACATTGACATGCAATTTGAACGTCAGCCAGTGTCATATTTGCAAACTCTCAGCTACTAAATAATGCTTTATTGATAAAAATGACGTGTCGCGGCTTTTGAACGTCATTTATGGGGACGCTATTTGAGACCCATCTATCTTACTAACTTTCAGTGAGACTCCACAAAGCTTTATCTTTTCACGTTTTTTTTTCTTCCTTCGATTGTTTTTATATACTTCACTCGTGGCCGCAGGACGTAAATGCTCCACCCGCCCCAGGATAGATAACAAAGATTCCCGCGTGGTCTTTTTATATTAATAAAATAAAGAGAGAGAGTGTTTCCCTGGAGAGCACTGGTATTCGGGGAAATAAATTTTTACCGTGCCTCTCGTTGGCACTCACCATTTTCATCTCCATGAGCAGTTGACGGTTGACATGGAGTTTCTTCACGTTAAGCGGTTTGATAGCCACCCGTATGCCCTAGGAAATATTTTTACGATCGTTTCGGGGAGTACAACGACCAGAAGATTGATAGAAATATATATGATATTGAGTTACCTTGACCGTTCCAAGTTGGATACCTGATATCTTCAAGATCTGTAGTGTGCTGACGTTTGACGTAGATTTCAGGTATGACTGAAAAAGAAAATTCAAGCTGCAGTATATTTCATTAGCCCACACACTCAGAATGACAAGGAAACTCAGTACATTAAAACAATGAACCCTCAACTCGCGTCGCGTGTTTTCGCTTTCATCGTGTGCTTTTAAAGGCTGCGCTTTCCAATGTAAAGAATTGAAAAGAAAGTAATAAGCTAACAGATAATCTGTTTAGCAAAAGGTGTTCTTGTTGAGAGTAAAGGTATGGTTGACAATCGATTTGACAAACCTAGTTATGGGAACGTTACAGTGTCAGTTGTACCTGTTAGGTTTTGTAGTCACTACTAAAGAGATTAAATTTAATTCAAAATGGTTTATGGACCTTACTCTGACAACTTTATAGCCTAAACGAAATGTAAAAATACAACTAAATTGACCAAGTACTTAGTACTCGCATAATACAAAGACTGCATTCTATCCATTGGAAATTCTGATATTTATTAAAAAAATTCGTGTTTTTAGTGTGGTCTTCCGACTCTGTAAAGTAAAAAAATGAACAACAATAAAACGAATGAGAACACTGAAAAAAAGAAAACCTCAAAATCAGAACGACTGGATTGTGAAAAAAGCATCACTTTTTCTTTACTTCTAGGCACACAACCTTCAGACTTCCTTGAATTAGGCCTGCGGTGGGTGAAGCCAAATTATCTTCGTTATTGAAGTGGTTAAAATAAACTACACTAAAGAAATAAGAGCCAAAATAAGCAGGATGATAATTTGGAAAGTCACAGATACTATAGCCGAGTAATAAAATATAGAGTATTGCCAACTTAAGCACTGTATTTGTTTAAGCCCGTCACTAAAAGGGGATTAGTAAAACATTTGGAGGCGAAGAGACTGTTAAAATTGGGGGTTAACCTCGTATCGCTATGTAACTTTTAGCTGAGTAGATACTCAACGTTATGAATATACTTGTTGTATGATTCCCAGAAATTGCACTCGACTATATTAACCATTAACAGCTAAAATAATATTGGTGAAATAAAAATAACATAACTTTAGATGACTGACTATAAAACAAAAATGACACAGTAAGATTTTTTTTAAGTTAAAAACTTGTTACGTGCATACTTGTGGAATCCGGAGGCTCAGTACCAGGTACTCTGCGTAGAGCTAATTTTATAAAAAGAGGGCTTAAATAAATTTGCACAGGACGTTTTGAACGTGAAGTAGCTTATTCGAGAAAGGTGCTTTCGACTTTTAGTTTTCCGTAGCGCTTTTGACTTCACAAGCGGAAACCGCAGGACAGCAACCTGGAAGTAATAGTGGTTTGACTTAAAAGTAAAACGTTCAGCTCTCCATATAACTTTTCCCGCTAAAGAGTTCTTTAGGCCACATAACATACAAAAGGCCAAATAAAATAAGGACACAAAAACATGGAAGTAAGCATGCAGGCTGGACACCAGACATAGCACGACACCAAAAGCAGAAAAAAATCCCACCAATTTACTTTACCTTCACCGATATAGTAGAATAACAGCGAGGGTCATGAGGCCTATTGACAAATACCTGTTAAACAACACAAAACCTAGGCTTTCGTTCTTGTTTGGCAACATAGTAGTCTTCATCTTTAAGGCACATGGCGTCACCGTGTCCAGCATCAAGCCTCGAACACAATGTTTTTGTAATTATTGACAAAATTATTCATAATCTTTGTAGGCTTGATTCGCAGGTCGATTGAAAACTCTAGTTGCCTTTCACATTCAGTTTGAACAAAACAATCCACACTTTAGGCATTCACATCAAGCAAACAAGTTAAGACCATGCTGTAAGTCAGACATTCTTTGGCAAGCTCTATCAAGCAGGGGATGAGGTGAGGTGCGTCCTTCTTATTTACAAGGATTCTGAGGTCTTCGAAAAGATATACGCTTTGGGGAGAGTCAAGTTGACTGCAACGAAATGTAGAGCTACGTTCCAACGCCTGCGGGAGGTGAGGATCACTTCAAATATTAATGACCGAACACAATCCGGTTCAAGGATGTGCTTCAATATTAAGAAGGTCGTGGAAGCACTCTGGAGCATTCCTCTCTGGGCAGAAAAAGGAGAGGTTGGCCCAAAAAACAAACACATAAGTGATCCCATTTTTGCTCGTGAAACAGTGCGTGCACGCTACTACCTTTAACCATTAGTAAAACATGCATAATTATTCAACCTCACGAAAACCAGAAAGTTCCCTCCCCGTTCCCACCACACTGCTTGTATTCTAAGTATTACCTCTGAGTTTATTTAAACACTGCGTCGGTGTTTTATCTTGTGGTCTTCTTCCTTCAGTGTTTTATATTTGTTTTGTTCCGTTTCTTTTTTGCACTCTTTACCTTTAGTAAACATCAGTTCCTTATTTTTCATTTCACAGTAGGCGTTCGAATTGTGCATGTAATAGAGTTTCTCAGTGAATCGCGCTCGGAAATCTATATTTTCTTTGGCATGTACTACCAGCTGCAAGGCGTCTGCTCATACAACTAGTGGCCAGTTAATTCGCGCCCGTTATCATGCGGCTAATGAGTCATGAATAGTACAAAGAGGGTAAAAATGAAAGAAAGGGGCACCACCATGAAAAGTTTTTCTTCTTCTTTTTTTTTCTCTGACAACTTTTTGACGAGTGTGCATTTTTCTACCATGTTTGTACTTCGCTTAGCGAGATTTTAACTGTCCATTGAAAGGTGCTTTAGAAATATTGGAAGTGTATTAGGTGCATTTAAATACATCCTCACGACAGAACTCTTTAAAAAGTAAGTCAAGTAACACATTATTACCTCAAATTATTTTAATCTGATTTAGGTAGAGACTACAAAAAGTAAGTGTGGAAAGAGACCCTTTTCCCGCATAAAAAATGGTTTAGGTTTTGTCGTACCTGGCTGGCAAGGCTGCTGTGTTGGCTGGGGTTGTTACCGCTCCCATTGTCCAGAAGCTTCCCGGGAAGAGTGATGTCATCCCAGGATACCTTCCACCACTGCGCATTTAGCTGCGACTCATATTGAAGTTTCCTGATAAAGATATGTGAATAATCACTGTTAGCAGGCCGATCAACATGGCGAAACGCAAGTTGTTGTTTTTAGATAAAACTATTTGGGCAAACGTCGTTCTATTGTCCTGACAGCCAAGCTACCGGTATAACTATTATCAAAATGAATTAGCCAATGCACCAATAATTAAAAAAAACTAATTAATGAATCTAAAATAACAAGAGTACACGCTGAGAAGTCACTACAAAACAAGCCCCCTCAATGTAGGTTTCGCGGGAAGCCACTAACTGATTTCAAATGACCACTGTGATGATAATAATCCCCGGAAAAGGGAAGCAAGGGAGTCAAAGGACCAACACAAATCTCAAAATCGTCATTTCTGTCCAGCTCGCTTGCACTTTTGCATTAACTGCAATACGAACGTGGTGTTTCTTATGTCTTGACAGATTTGCACGTACGTTCTCTTCTGATGTTGAAGGGCCCAGAATATATTTTGGTAGCACGAGATGAAATGAGGTGGGGACGGCACATCACCCGATTTCGCCCTTAGTGTTTGTTACTGGCTGGACGAACCATTGAATCAGACGACGGGGACCACTCGAATGGCCTGTCAGAAGACCTCACCTGACGCCATGCGTTTTTTTTTTTGTGGGGTTGGACTAACAGCTAAGTCTACCTAACAAAACCACACCTTTTGGAAGAATAGATCCCTTTCAAAAGCTAATTAAGCAGCATTGGTGGTTGCCATATCTCGGGTAACAAAGCATGAGATTGAACCCGAGTCTTCTCCGAACGTTGAAGGAGCACTCCCGGTACGAACTGAGTAAAGTTCATGCTGAACCGAGTTCCCGCTGAACCAAGTTCACGCTGAACCCAACCCTCGTGTCCAATATATGCTTACTATCCGTGTTCAAACAGTGGTGTACTCCTGTAATCGACGCAGCAGCTATACATGATAGCGCGCACTTTTGAGACGGGTCAATTATAGGAACGTATCAGCGGTATACATTTGGGAATGTCCGGATGGATTTCCACCATAGCACAAACGATGACATATTGCGACGCTAAGAATGCTTTGCTTAAAAAGCGTGCGCGTACGTGGAAATTTAGTTTCACAAAGATTGACATAAACTGGAAACAAAATGCTTTTTGCTTGAGAAACGATATTCATTTGTAGCATAGTCGTTCAAAATCAGTTAGCGACTTCCCGCCAACTCGTAACCAGACGTTCGTCTCGAACGATTACGTTATCCGAAACGAATTATTGTGTTATTTCTAGCATATGTTTTTATTTTACTTTATTGGGCGCCCTGCATAGTATATCCAGGTTTCTTATTTTTCATTTAGACCAGGTTAAAAACATCATCATCAACAACAACAATACATGAGTTAACGTTCGTGCTCGTGCTGACACTGGTATGCTCACTTATGTTCGAAGCGGAAAACACTAGATGAAACAGTTTTCATGCGTGTATATAGAGATCATTGTCGCCGTGGACAAATAAACTGGCGCCGAACGTTTCTCATATCGTGCGATACAAAGCATTGCCAAGTTAAGCCCGCAATGCTCAGAGATTACGTCCTCTGCTCAATCATGGAATAGCTTCAGCAATGCGTCTTTCTTCTCATGGCGAGAACTAAAATGTTTGCTTATTTTGTTTTCAGAAAGCCTGCATCGGTGCTTACTTTCTTTGCTCTGTTTATGTGTTTACAGTGGTCAGAGTCACGTGAGCGGTAGTGACGCTCATTACGGCTTAGAGGTCTTACTTGATTATGAAGAATCCGGCGATTGAAACTATTAACAAAAATCCGACTAAGGCGATTG
Organism: Ixodes ricinus; assembly: GCA_037355805.1. NCBI lineage: Eukaryota > Metazoa > Arthropoda > Arachnida > Ixodida > Ixodidae > Ixodes > Ixodes ricinus. Next base: position 131,730 of record JAZHYW010055835.1, on the reverse strand, counting down.
CTGCTGTAGCGTACGGCGAAAAGGGCTCTGAAAGGAAAACAAACCCCGTGAGTTATCTCTCTTAGAATGCATGCGATGGGGTATCATATGTAACGCAAGTTGATATAGTAGCACAGAGTAAGATTTCCAGTCAAATATTATTTTCCAGGGGCAACTTTTATCACTACCAGACAGAGTTTAGAAAACACTTCACTTATTCAGGAGGAGCCCCCAGGTATTGTTGTTCTGCTTCATCAAACGTAGATTTTGTTTTACTTTCGTTTTAGGCTACAAGTGTGGTCATCGAAGGTGAACCGTTTCATCAAATGTTTTGTCCACAAATGTATGACTGAAGATAGAGTGAGTGGGCAGGCAAGCTGGTTTATGTTACACGTTTTTGAAAACCGGAGACGACGGACGAGAAATGGGGTGGTGGTATACGTGTGAATCTCGAAATATTTCATGCACACATGGACGCTTAGGCATTTGAGGGTAAGCCAATGCCTCTGGCACGGCTATTTGACAATCGGAGTATCTTGTTAGCCAACAGTGCCCAACACCACCCGGACAAGCGAATCTTATGGTCTGTAATTTTGACGCTGTCTCAACAAGGCATTAAATAAACACAGGTGCCACACCAGAATTCGGCTGAGCCTTTGTAGATAAATGAGGTGCTCGCTAGGCTTACCTTGTGACTGACAATGGGTTGCTTCTCCTGTGAAGCCACAGTCGGGGACGTCAGGTGGTGGTGTCGTGCGTCCTCCGGGCCAGTGGATGTCACTGTTCTTTAGGTACTCAAATGTCTTGCGTAGGCCAAAGAACGTGGCGACCGGCTGGAGACAGATGTTGTTGCAAAGTCAGTCAGCCACATGGTAGTATAGACATAGAATGCAGTTATCCTTTGAGACCCCCAAACGATGATTGCAAGCAACGACATGCCATAACAGGCACGTAGCCAGGATTTTGATTCGGGGGAGGGGGGGGGGGTCCCGCCCATGACAAAATGCTGTATGAGGGGAGGGGGAGGGAGGCCCTAGCAAAATAGAAGATTCCGAGGGGGGGGGCGGGCAGAAGGCCCGCGCCCCATGCCTGGATATGAGCCTGTGCCGTAATATTGCTTCAGTGCTGAACAATTACCGGTGTTGTTTAATCAATGCAGTTAAGAATGCCCTCAAGCAATTGCCAATTCAGGGACAAAAAAATGACTGCATCTCCACGTGGTGAATGACGTTGATTGGGGCGAAGCTCTGGTGGTGCTGATGATACCGATTTTATTGTTCATAGGTGGTGCTGATGGTGCTGATTTTTTTTATTGCTCATAGGTTGTGCAGAGTTCCGGGTTGCGTTTCGACTTCATTATTACTGCTTTATGGTCGGTGAAATGCAGAGCCAGTGGTTCTTCTAGCGGATCAGCTTGGATCCGCTAGAAGCCTTGGGAACGACATCTCCACCGCTTAAGTCAACGGTCCATGTCAGAAAGAGAATGTGTGGTATGGAACGTGATTAATATACGGATTTGAGCATTTGACCGCAGCGCCCTCTCGTCTATAAACGTTGAGCCAATGCATGCAAAGTTTAACGCGATTATATACGCGTTTGACCGCAGCGCCCTCTTCTGTATAGACGTTGAGCGGCTACATGCAACGTTTCATCCATGGCAGAAACCCCAGCTCTTGAGTTACTACCACATCTCAGAGCCCCCTACTCGTCCCTCAGTCGTGGCCGAGTGGTTAAGGCGATGGACTAGAAATCCATTGGTGTCTCCCCGCACAGGTTCGAATCCTGTCGACTGCTCAAACAGTTTTCCTTTGTCTGTGAGCACGGACGCCGGACGGACGGACGAACGGACAAGGCTGGACCCTAAGGAGCTTCACCCCTAAAAAAGGGGAGGCGTCCAAATTCGATTTCGTTTTATTTTAAGTTATAAGCAAGCTTTGATTACTTGTAAGGTTTCGTGCAGCGTTTCAGTTCTATTTCTTTAGATCGTACATACAATACGTGAGCCCTATACTGTAATATTCGCTTTAGAGAACTGTTTTTATATTTTGATAGTGTAATTTTAGTCAAGATATTTCTTTCCAAAATGGCCACCATAGAATCATGGCTCCAGAAGTGAACTTCGTGCTTGTTTACACAGCTCAAGTTTCTTGTGGATGGTCGAGCGTGCTAGTGTCTAAATTACGAGAAGGAAATATTAACACAGAATAACATACAGACAACAGAAACTTTCAACCTGAAAAAAGAAACATGTTTACTGGTAAGGACAGAACGAGCGGGTTGGTAGGGATAATTAAACTCCGCAAGTTTAATTAATGTTTACTGGCTTTAATCAGTAATCAGTCAGTAATCCTTTTTATTGCAATTTGAGAGCCCGTGTTATCTTTATTGTCTTTTATGTCCCTCTTAATTTTTGTAATCAAGTTTCATGCTGTTTTAGTTGTTTTTTGTTAATTGCAAGACACGATTCAATAATGAAGTTAAGCCGTCATAGGGCCATAAAATGTAACCTAAATGGTATGTATCTCTTGAGCCATCTAACTGTGGATATTGTTTTATCACTTGAAAAAAAACAACACACAACAACAACAACAACAAGAAACTTACCACCATCAATCCAGTTTCAGGATCCAAGTCGTTGAGGGTATAGTCAGCTTCTCTGTCTCCATTTTCATTAATGGTTATATCTCCAGTGAGGCCTGATAAAGAGTTACAACTCATTCATACATCTGCACTTTCTGGACAAAGAACTAAAAAGAAAACCTTCATTAGAAAATAAATAAAAAACCACCGGCTTAGCGCAACGGTAAAAACAAAACCCAGCCGAAGGATTCGCACGTTTAGGTAGTTTTATCATAAATCCAGCGCCACCGTATTTTGGTAATAGGATGAACAGTGTTCTTTCCCCCTTTTTTCAGCGTTATTTATAGCTTTACTTTCATGTTTTATATTTAAATAAAAATGCGAATACAAAGACAAGGATAGCCTATGATAGTCGGATATAACACAAATTAAGCGCTCTATAGTGGAGCACAATAAATCGTTTTGATTAACTTTTGAATCCTGGTGGTGAGATAGTTTAGAACGGTGTTCAAAACACTCCGCATATTCCTTCTTTTCTATCTTTTCAGTGCTGTGCAGAGTTCAATATACCGGTGAAACACTAATTAATACGTTGAATGCTAAATACGAGGGGCGTTCATAAAGGTCGTGTTATTGTCATGAAATAATAGATTCAACAATGAAGCTCGGGTGGGGGTTTACTCTTTCTTTACGTATTCGCTACTCAAAGTCACGCACTTTTGCCATCTATGAACAACCTGCCAAAAAGCATTGCTATAGAACTCCTCGTTCTGAATATCCAGGAATCGCTCCACCTCGGCCATCACTCGGTCGTCGCCCTTGAAATGCTTTCCACGCAGTGAAGTCTTCATGCGAAGGAAGAAGAAGTCACTAGGTGCGAGGTCGAGTGAATTTGGGGAAGGACGCAAACTTTCGTAACCGCGCGACAACGTTGCTAGTGCCGAGTGAGAGGGGGCATTGTAATGAAGTAGACGGACGCCTCTCGTGAGCTTTCCCCTGCGCTTTGATCTTGATAGCTTTTTATAACTTTGTCAGAGGCTCACGATAATAGTTTCCTGTGAACGTTAGACCTTTGTGAGTATAATCTGTCCCCGCAGTCCCAGAAGTCCACGAAGACAAACCCAGAACACGCTCGGCATGAACTCTCCTGACGACGGCAGTTCTGCTCTTTTTTGGCGCCGGTGAGTGTACGTACATGCTGCCACTGTTTGCTTTGTAATTTTGTCTCTGGATCATAGTGGTGAACCCAAAACTTGACCATAGTTATGAGGCGGTCAAAAGGACTATCAAAGTCGCTCTCGCATCAGCTGCAACATTTCCGCGGTTGCTTCCTTGCGGAGGTCTTTCTGCATAGGGGTCAGCAGCCGTGGAACCCAGCGCGCGGAAAGTTTTCTCATATGCAGGTTGTTGCAAAGAATGTTTGTGCAATGGATCACGGCACAAACATACTTCACTACAACCCGCACAACAACCTGCCGAAACTAGAAGGATAACTAGAAGGATACACTTAAACGTGTTGATGCCTGTTTTGTTCCCCTTTTTCAATTTTTGGTGCCGATAACACGAACTTTATGAATGCCCATACTTATAAGATCGTAAATTCGCGGAAACCTTTATAACTCCTGCGTAAATTCAATAATGCCCGTTAGCTTTAACAAGAAAACTGTACTACGGCTTCAGGGTAAGTATTTCAAAATGGCAGAAACTCCGCATGTCTGGTTTAATATTTTCTACACGATAATGAGTACTCTATTATATTTGAAAGAATATCTGCATGATGAAATTCGAGACGAACATTTAATGATTTGAAATTACTTTATTAATTTTATAGTGGGCATCTTATATGTATGAAAAGTAAGATGTGACTTGTCCAAGTGATTCTGCTCAGTTGGTTAAATGAGCTCTCCAATTGTTTTATTTATTTCATGCAAATAACGCATAGCCCTTAGAATACCATTGCTTAATCTAGATACGAATTTAACATGGTAAACAAATGTCCACGTTAGATAGCTTGCCAAGTGTAATGACCAAAGTATAAATAAATGTAATTAAAAGTGAATTTATGTTGGACCGTCAAGTTATCATAAACACGCGGTTAATTTTTTGTTTAAACGTGCCAACAAACAAAACCGATTTCATTCAAGATATTCGTTAAACTATAATGTATTAAAAATGGTTTACAAAACTCTAAATTAGTGCGCTGATATATGAAAAAAAAAAAGAAATGAAATCGTACTTTCATAAGGAAATAACTTAAACGTTAATCTAATTTAAATATGGTTTGGAACTTGCAGGACTCGTGGAGAAAGAGTAAGTAAACATGCAAGCCAATCGATGTTACACCTACTAAAAAACCTAAGAGGACTGACGAAGGGGACAAACAGAATACGTCTCAATTGGGACGTGTATATATATATATATATATATATATATCATATATATATATACTATATATATAGTATACTATAGATATAATATTGTGTCTGTCCCCTTCTTCGTTCGTAGTCTCCAGTTTTTCAAATATGGAAAACTCGTGTAGCTTCGTTTTGAAGCATTGTTTCCTCTCATTATCATTTGTATACTATAGAAAATAAACATCATTATTATTTTGTATTATTAATATTATTCTAATTATTATTATTACTATTATTATTAATATTATTATTGTTGTTGTTGTTTAGTGCGATACGCTGTATTTATATAAATGTGAACCATGTACCCAAATCCTTGGCCTGAAATCTTCGATCCTGGTCATCTATCAGCAATTGAAAAAGAGAACAGATAAGTTGGTGAAGCATGTCCACTTTCTCAATAATGTTATAGACATGCACATGTATGAATACTTATCATCAGAGGCACGAGCATTAAATATATTACAGCAGTAGTAACCACTATCAAAGGCAATGTACGAAACACTGGGCGTAAAAACCATACAGGTATCTTGGTTTTTGGTTTGTCCGTGCCTACTTAAACCGTCGTAGATAAAGGCCTAGATGAAATTTGCTTAATTCTTCATACCGATTACATTTTGAGTCTGGAATAAATAGCGTACGTGTTCCGTGACAAATATTTTTTTCACTTTATTAATGTTGGCACTTTACACTGACAGCAGTCGGACAATATTATGTTGGTCTACTTTATGCGTAGCATTTCAGCAGTCATCGAGGATGTAACTCGCCTCACCCTATGATGGACATACTAAGTTCCTGACTTGCCGCAAGGTCCAATCACAAACTAGTTATAAACCACGAGGTATAAGGCCCAGACATGCGCATAAGAGCTTCAGACTAACACGAACGTTTGATCAGTATTCCATATGGTTTTCTCATCGGTATAGCTGTAGCTTTGACTGTAGTGATTCATAGGGTGAGACGGAGCTAGCGGATGAGAGGCCGAGATAAATTTCTGGGCAAATATTCTCTCTCGCTGAGCCTGACGTCACAAACGCACAGGCCCAAAATGTTTTGGCACGATTCTGAAGCCACATATTATCTTAGTCTTGTCATTCAGTAGATTGTGTTGGGAGTTGGGATTTACACAGTGTGTCCTGAGATAAAATGAATGTGCGTTCTCTTTAATCACAATAATGTCAATATTTAAATTGAGACGTTGCTAGTTCAAAGAGAGAACATGTCCCTTACGGTGGATATAATTATTAGTAATAATAAGCATTTTTGCAGGTGAGCTTATAAACCCGAGTCCACATATTCAAAACCGGGTCATAATGCTTTATTTTTTTAAGGTGAAACATTTTTTTTTTTTGTGTAGGTGCTCAGCATTTCGTGAAGCCTGTGTGGGGCAAACGTCATAGTCCTACCACAATAATTTAAGTGAGGAGACAAAAAACAACTAGCGTCTCTTTGCATGAACGTTCTCATCGTTCTTTTTCTCGACTTTTACGAGGCTCGTGTTCCGCGCGTTTTCGCGCCGTGAGTCCTATTTTTATTAATGCGTTAGCATTAGTACCCACTAGGGTGCCTTCATGTGCGCTTTGCTTAGGGTACAGTGTACTTAGGGTGGAGACATCTGGCCATTTTGTCCCACACGTTTATTTTTCTTTTTTGCTCAGAAGCGCGTGAAAGAGCGTGTCCCCGCACGCGTTTGTGGTGCTGGCGGTGCTATGGCGACATTTGGTTTTCGTCAATTTCTTTGTATTTTCCCCGGAGGCGCGTGCCGTCGGCATCGGGTACTACAGAGGGTGGCATCACCCTAAACAGGACGACATTGAAGCACCCTATAGTACCCACACGACAGGGAAAAGCTGACAGCATCCTCCTGGGAACAAAACTGTGGAAAAAGAAAAGCGCAGCGTAAAGGTGATGAGAGTAGTAAAGGACAAAGGCAAGAATAAGGAGGCGACGTCACGAGGCGGAAGCCAATGCGCGCTCGGATGGTGGGGCGGGTATGAATTTTCCGGTGTGCGGAATGCGTTTGCCTTGATTTGTGGCACAAAATGGAGTGTGAACCGAATACTCGGGCTGGTCCAAGTAGGCGGCAAAAAATTAACGGAAGATCTATAGGTGCGTATTTACGGAATCCGTTAGCTTGATCCTTGGAAAACGCCACACACGTCCCCCCTTAGACAGCGCCGACACTGACCCCGCAACAAAGCCAAAAAGAGGCAGCAAGAAATAGAAGAAGCAAAAGAGGAAGCCAATACAAAAAAGTGAAGGGGTGAGCAAAAGCGTTTCCCAAAGGGGGGCGTGTGCCGCGTTTTCCAAAAAGGCATGCTAACGCATTCCCTAAGGATCCACCAATAGATCTTACTTTAATTTTCTAGATTCTAGATTCTTCTGCTTTACCTCTGTGGAACTATGTTTGTCAAAAAGTTGAAATGTTCATAGGGGAATTTTCTAAAGGAATGTTTGAGGCGTTCGAGAGAAATTGTCTCCGACCGTCCATCAAAGGAGGCATGGAATGACTTTTAACTTCTTCCTCTTTAGCTTTCCTCCTCAACTCAAAAGCGAAAAGAGAAATCATGCGGTCGTGACGTGTTTGCACTCCGGTACGGTGACTCCAAGCTTCCACCGTCCTTTCTAAGCTCGCCACTAGAACTTCTCATTCGCAAGTAATGATAATTGCCGCCACGGCAGTCATTGCATGGTCACGAACGCGAATCCGTCGACGAACAAATATTCGTCGAAGGATTGATTGTTGACAACAGCAAACGTCCTAGTCACGGAGTACTCGTGTCTAATGCGTGAGTTGGGGTAGGCTGACGTGCTTTGGGTACCGCGGATGTATCACACTGAAAAGGCGGAAAGCTTTTGAAGGAAAATAGGCACGAAATAGACCGATTTATCTTCAAATTTTCGTACCAAAATGCAGTCTTTTGAAGTTACACCTTCTTTCTTTTGGCTCACTAAGATTATTTATCCCAGCCCAGAATTCATTTCATGGCTCCTTTAACCTTCACCAGAAATCCACTCGGTTTCTTTTCGATAACCGGATATGGTCTGGCAATATCCGTGGTTCGACTGCCGCGTACCAAGGTTTCTTCTTGAACCCATTGCCATGTGGCACTCGAAGCACGGATCTCGCGGTTACTATCTTTCGAATCTGTTTGCAGGCTGTCCTTTGTATGGTCTATAAGCAGTGTGACCCCGTTTTTACGGTCTGCAGGTCTTGTGCCACGTATGCTGTTTGTGCGCCGTTCGGCTTCCGTCGACAGGCAGCAATTTTGGGCAGCAATGCCAGCGGTTGGAACAGCTTGCCCTCGTAGCAACGCACCAGCTGGATCGTCCGCGTACTCAACACAGACGCCGAAGTTCAACATCTCGCCGGAGGAATGATGACCTCTCCCGCTGGACATGTCCATCAGACGTCTGTTATTATCATCGCCATTTCGCTTCCGACGCCCTGCACTGCCTTCGTTCCTGTTTCTGGCAGGAAAACCAGGTGGCCGACCTCTAGAAGCGACGAGGGGTCAGGGCCTGCCAGGACGTCACCTATTTTACATCATGGACAAGACCACCGGGACCCGTTATCTCGTCGACACAGGGGCCGAGATAAGTGCTAATCCTGCAACAGGAGCAGGTCGGTCCCTAACACCCATTTACTATCTTCGGGTGGTGAACAATTAGTCGATCCCCGTTTACCTGGAACGGTTTGTCACCCTTAATCTTGGCCTCCGACGAGTGTTTCGTTGAAAATTCCTGGTCGTAGAAGTGCACGCCATTATTGGTGCAGATTTTCTCCACCACCATAATCCCCTCGTGGATGACTAGGAGAGACGCCTGCCTAATCTACGAACCTGTCGGTGCGGCGTGATCCACACCTGATAAATGAAGCCTGATAAGCGTGGCCGCGAAGCTCGATGCTGATTGGTTAACGGGGAGGTCACGTGACCAGACGGATAGGCAAGGAGGTAGGAGGTAGAGGAGGAGGAGCTCGGCCCCCTGGGCTCACTGAGGGTGGAGAGGAGCTCGAGGGTATGGAAGGCTCTTGAAGATCACCAGGTTTATCAGCCATGCATAGGTGAAAGAGTATCGCTAAATGTTTGTGATGCCGGAACGTTTTACGTATGCAACATTATTGCCTAGCAATTCACCATATATTTTTCTTTTTACTAAAAGCGAGATCCGATTTTCTTCTTTCACATAATGACGTTTTGATTCGTTAAAATAACCAGGGTAACGTGGCAAACCCAACATCAAAATACCTTGACCTTGCCAGCATTTAAGATGACTGTAAGAACCCTAAAGAAAGTTATCTCACGTGAAAATTGGAAGTGTTTATTTTTTGACAATTTACTACGCACTTAAATGTTGTCATAAAGTGTGTTGCATCCTTACATAGAACAAAGATCGAGCATAATTTTGACCTTGCTTACATATGATCGTAACCGATTCTCTCAATATCAAACCGTACAATACGTAAACGTTATGTGTCTGCGTAATTCTTAATTTGTATAAAATAAATTGTAGGATGCCCTTCTCTTGTTTTGCATTTTATACGTACCTATTCGTCCAGAGTGATTGCTAAGGGAAAAGTTTTGTTAGTTCCGGATGCAACAACGAGCGTGGCACTCAAATAATGTATGTCTACAAATATATGTGTTTTAAGTGCCTCTAATCAAGACTTGTCCTATAATCGAGGACAACGTGTTGTGGCTATTCAAAAGAAGTGAAGAGTGGGCGTGCACAGCTTTGATCAACGCTCAAGGTGCGGAGCGCCCGTGCACCCATCGACTTGACTACATAGACGCAGAAAGTTGTCCACGGTTGTACTCCGTTTTAAGCTGGGACTGCAGCCATCGAGTAAAACAGGAAAGCACGAGGTCGCTGCTTTGAGACGTTCTTCCGGAGAGCAAGTGGTCGCGCTAGAAATACACGTCTCAAAGCCTGGAGCGCGGACTTGCTCACGCTTGTGGCTTCTGGCCGCAGTCTCAGTTGAAAGGGGCAATGAGATTCTTTTCCAACTTCTCAGCTCGAAAGCGAAATGTAGAAATCACGCGGTCGTGAAGTGCTTGGGTACCGGTACAATGGCTCCCTAATGGCTCCAAGCTTCCAGCATCCCTCTTAAGCACACCATGGAACTTGTCATTAGCAAGCGATAATAAGTGCCGTCACGGCACTCATTGGCCACGAAAGCGAAATCAAATATTCGTCTAAGGATTGATTGTTGGCGAGCGCATACGTCCAAGTGACGTAGAGCTCGGGTCTAATGCGTGAGCTGGGGTAGGCTGACGTGCTTGGGGTACCGCGGTTGTATCACAGTGAAAAGGCAGAAAGCTTTCGAAGGAAAGGAGGCACGAAATAGTCCGCTATATTTTCGAACTTTCGTACCTAACAGAAGTCTTTTGACTTTCTAACCTTTCCTTTTGACCGATTAAACGATGCGCGATTAGTAATATTCAAATATAAAGTTATTTATCCCAGCCAAAAATATATTTCATGGCCTCTTAAAAGGTGAACTGAGTATTTGAGTGTGCAAGTTTTTTAATATAACGATCTCGCTATTCGTGTCACGCGTGTTTAACGCCGCCATAACCACACTGTTGGCATAACCAACGTTGGGCATAACTGCAGTCCACAGGAGGCAGGTGTGAGTACACGGCGCAACTCGTGCTCTGCACGCGCAGACCCGCAGCGGGGTTGTCACGTGTGCAGAAAGGCTGCAGTTCTCACGATGCATGGTGACAACGTGCGAAACTGTCTGATGAGATCGGTCTATAGCAGACTTCTATGTAACTAGTTACAAGTAACAGATTACTCGTAATAAATTACACTTTATTGCAACTTCTTAACGCTTCAATTACATTTCTGCTGGGGTAACGCTGGCTGTAATTCGATTACTATGTTTTACAAGTAATCAATTATATGTTTTCGAAAGAAATAAAATGGCGGGGTTAGGTTTTTTTACGTAAGACAAATCGCTCTGCCTGCCAAGAATGTCAACGCACTCAGTGACGTTTTGACTGTCGAGCTGTCGAGTGTAGTAGCTGGTTTTCTCTGTACGGGTTGTTTAGATTTTGATTTGCTGCGGCATAGACGGCTGTATTCTGCACTGACCTCCTCTAGCAACGACAAGGACCCCCCCACCCCCCCGCCCTCATCTTCCACCATTTCGAAAGAGTTCACCAGCGCGTGCTTGTATAGATCGTACTAAGAACAGAAGGTCAGAAGGTTATGTCAAATTTTTTAAGTTAAAAAAGTAAGGTGAAAAGTAGTCAATTACTTTCTGGTAATTTTTTTACTTTTTAGATGCAGTGATTGATTACTGTTATCAGATTACATTTTTAAATAAAATAATTGTAATTGTAATCGGTTACTTTTTTCAGGAACGCGTATAAAACTGGTCTATAGACAGATTGCAAGCAGGCAACGCTTTTACGTTAGATTCAAAGTTTTCCAAAATTGCCGCTAAGGTTTTTTGTTTTCCCAAATGTTTTTTGTCGCCGCGTTGGCAACCCTTTTGTATGTAATGACCACAAATGTCAGATTGATATCAGGAAGTCTGGCATTGACAAACATTCTAGCCGAGCAACCACGAACATTTTCAATGGTGGATAAAAACAAAACAGGAGTGGTCATCATTTTTTTTAAACTGCCGCGTAAATTACATTTAGGTTGCATGCTGTTTTTGGAAACTCATCACCTTCGTTTTTCACGGCGAGGTTTTGGGTTTCAGAATTCAAGCGTGGTCCTACGGACAGAAGTGATGAACCACGTTCAGGCGACCACACAAGAAATTGTGGATAAAATTCATGACTTGGTTTTGGAAGACCGCCGCATAAAAGTGCGTGAACTTGAGGAAGCAGTGGTCATCTATTCTGAACGTCTTGTTCATTTTTTACACAATGAACTGGGATTAAAGAAACTTTCTGCAAGATGGGTGCCGCACTTGAGTGAATCCGGCGCAAAACCGCATTCGTGCCCGAACGTCAGCAAACAGTTTGCAAGTGCTTCAGACGAATCCAGCGGATTTCAAGCGACGATTTGTAACTATGCACGAGTCCTGGGTCCACCATTACACGCCAGAAACAAAAAGTAAAACTGAACAATGAGCTGGGCCCGATGAATCGGCTCCGAAGAAAGCAAAGATCATTCAGTCGGCTGGCAAAATAATGGCATCAGTTTTTTGGGATGGCAAGGAATTTTGCTGATTGATTTTCTCGAAATCAAAGAAATGTTACCGGCCAATATTACATAACACTTCTAAACAAGCTGAAACAAGTAATTTAAGAAAAAAAAACACCCGGAATGATCAAGAAACAGGTGTTGTTTCACCACGACAATGCACCCGCCCATTCAAGTGCAGTCGCTCAGCGAAAACTGTCAGAATTGAAGTTTAAAATCATTCCGGATCCACCGTATTCACCTGATTTGGCTATCTAGGTCTTTCAGCTATTCCCGACCAAAACCTCCCTGGCTGGAAATAGATTTCTGTCGAATGAAGAGGTGGTGGAGGCTGTGAACAGTTATATTGGGGATCTCGAAGAAAGTCACTTTCGGGAGGAAACGAAAAGCTGGAGAAGCGCTGGACGAAGTGTGTCGACATTTGTGGGAAATTATGTAAAAATAAAATGAGTAAATTGATTCAGATTTATATCGTTTTCATTTTCATTCCGGAACCATTTTAATCTACCCTCAAACAACTCACTTTAGAAATTGCCATTGGAGCCTGCTTTGAAAAAGTGGCTCCCATTCGTACTCGAGAACCAAACTAGACGCGATCGCAACGCCGCCATTTCTCATGAAGCGGTCACTCCGAGAACTGCACGGCTGCACGTACTGCTCCAATGGAGTTGCGCAAGTGCCGGTGGCGCCATCTCGCAGTACCACCTCGCAGCAGCTATAAAGACAGCTTTCATGTTTTGAATCGCCGCTAAAGGGTGGTGTTTTAATAGGGAGTTTTCGTAGATCGTTTTCGCCGTCCCGCAACGCCCTCCGCAACCCGCTACAGTACCCGGAACTCTACAGCCGAGGCCGTCGGCGCGCAGGCGCAGTAGCGGGTTCTTCGTTGCGGAGGGCTTAGCGGAGGGGAAACGCGGTCTACGAAAACTCCCTAATAGTATCAGGATTCGGTCTCGGTGGACGTGAGCGGTCCGGGTTTCAAGGGTGAGTTTCACAACTGTGTGTTCAAGTAACGTTGCAAGCAGGTCATCTGGCCACCGCCACGTCTCTGCACGTGCGGGTAAGCACATGCAATTGCAAGCCTGTCAAGGCCACGTTCACGCGCATGCTTCGCGCGCTGGTTCCCAGGGCACCAATCGAACGTTAAGCACGTTAAGCTTGCAAGGCCTGTTCACACATGCAGCGGAACGCAACAAGCATAGCGCTGACCTCGCTAAGGGCGTGCTGACGGTAGCGTTCACCAGCCTTGTATCGCACCCTGAAAACTGTTGCTCACGGCAAGCGATGCGTAGCTAACGACAGGTGAGCAGCGCTACATCAGCACTTAGCTATATGTGAGAACCGGCTTATAAAGGGACCATGAAACGATTTTCAAATCGAATTTCATCCACCGCATGTCGTAAAAGGTTCGAAAAGAAAATAAAAACACAAAAATAGGGAGCCAAAAAAAGTTTTCGCCATAGAAGTTCTAAAACAAAAGCGCACTCTTTTATAACCTTTTTCCGTCGAAAGCTCTCTGCCTTTTCACTGCGATGCATCCGCGGTGCCGAAGCGCGTCAGCCAAATCCACGTCGCCTATTGGATAAGAGCCTACCTCACCAGCACCGCGATTATAAACGATAAATAGCCGGTGAATGTTTCTTAAAGTTTTGTTAAAGAATATTCTGATCCACATTTTTGTAGCACAATTAGCGATGTGACGGAAATTGCCGAAATTTATAATGTTCAGAGCCATGCGCCATCTCTATCATGTGGTAAACAAAGCAAGAGAAAGATCAGACTGCGCCTACGACGGTCGCGGTTCATGCTATCTGCTGGAAAACATGGCGCCGGTGGTGATCGTCAAGGTAGTCGGCGTGGTTGAAGCTCATTGTTCCGCGTAGAGCGCTATCGCTTGATTGAATTCTCGGCGTGTGTCGTGAAAATAACCCAGCACGTCCTAGAAGCAGGCACGTAGCCAGGATTTTGTTTTGGGGGGGGAGCGGGGGGGGGGGGGGGGAGGGAGGGGGCCCGCCCATGATAAAAGGCTGTATGAGGGGGAGGGGGGAGAGAAGGCCCCAGCAAAATAGAAGATTTCGGTACGGGGGGGCAGGCCCCATGCCCCCCCCCCTGGCTACGTGCCTGCCTAGAAGGGGAAGATTAAAGTACTGGTGCGGCCATGTTGTGGCGCACCCTCAAAACAGCAGAAACACTCGTGCAGTCGTGTTTGTTTACTTAGACTACAGTGGTGCTTTCTTGGCATTTATGTCCGCGAACATCGCCCGGATTTCTTATATTGCGCGTTCCGTGCGTGTGCTCATGTTCAAGGTATTAGTGGTGCGTACTGGATTTAATGGCGTGTATAAAGGATGCGAATTTTGACGCGACTTCATTACCCGAGAAAGGTCATTAGTGTTAGCATTCCTGAACTCTCGCAACGTCTTTGTGATCACGAAATCAATTTCTGCGTTGCTATATCACTGCTAAGAGTGCATCGTCTTTTGCAATCTTAGAAAAGCGCGTGGCGAGATTTGTACTATCGGTAAAAAATTGTGTTAAAGTCGTGATCGTCCAAGACGGAGTACTGCATATTTTTCTATTTTTTCTTATCCCTGCCCTGCGAGCTTATCCCCTAAGAAACTATGCCCTGCGAGCCTATCCCCTAAAAAACTCTGTCCATTTTCTTCTACGCCAGTGAGTGGCAGCGCGTCCCCTTCTTTTTAGAGGCACCACAGAAATAGCTGATGGCAGCGTTGAAGCGGCCGCCGTGCTGACGACCTACTGCGCTTGTTGCAGTGGCTGCAGGAGTGTGTACGCGGCGCAGAGAGGTTGTTCCGGTAGCTCCGGTCACGACGGACGCACTCCGGTCACGACGGACGCAGTCGTAGCTAACGCGCTCGTTGCATGGTGCCCGAATAACAGTTTGTGCAGTCTGGAGCTTAAAAATAAGTGGCTGCAATTTTACAGCTTGCAACTCGAGGAACCACGTCGAAGCACTTGGTGCAGGCTCATCGGTTTGAGGGACCCCAGGTCTAAGGTCAACCGTGTATGCTCGGAGACATTCCGTAGATTGAGTCACCGCTGTTTGTCGTTTGATTCCGACAAGGAACTAGAGTCTTCGTCGGAAGACTCTCCGCACTTTCCAAAAGGCGTACCGGCGTATGAGAACACTCCAATGCTCTCGCTGTAGCGCAACATATCTAGTTGAATTTCGCTTACCTGCGATGTGGCCCTGGCTACCGCTGTGGTGAGAGGCGCCTATTCAGAAAATATGTCGGTGGCATCGGCGCCATCAGCGCTGTAAAACCCTGTGGTAAAACCTACCGGCCCACCGCCAGCTCTCCGCTAACGCCCCCATTCTCCTACAGCCGAGAGAACTTCCGGTTCCGGTGCCAGGGTACGTCACGACCGTCAAAATTTGCCGCGGCTTGTTTTGCGGCGAGTTGGAAAGGAAGAAAAGCTCGAGATTTCATTATTTGTTCGCGTAGAAGTTAATAAACCGAAGCGAAAACGGATGCCTGTTCGGTGTTGAGTGAACATTGAAGGTTAATTGTAGAAGTTATTCGGCAAAACTAAAAAAGGTGATTTCATGGTCCCCTTAAGGCCTGTTCACACATACAGCAGAGCGCTACAAGCATACCGCTGACTTCGCGCTGCGCGTGCTGACCGGAGCGTTAATCAGATCTGTATCGCACCGTCAAAACTGTTGCTCAAGGCGGACGATAAGTATATAGCTGACGACACTTGAACAGCACTACATCAGCGTTTCACTGCATGTGGGAACCGGCGCTTTAAAATCCAGCAAATATTTTTTTCCTTTTATGTACTTGTATTTTAAAGTAGAAGCAAACTACTGTCATACGTCAAAGGTACGAACTTGCTCACTACCCGCTCACCTACAGGCGTTACTAAGTAAAGTCGTCTACTGAGAGATCAGTCTTACCATTTTTGAAGGTCATGTTCCAAAGTCTTCGCGCTAGACTCCTCCCATCGGTGGGGTCGGCGCCATCAGCGAGTGTTTCGTTCAGAGACCAGGCGTACATAAGAACGCTGTCGTAGAAAGCAGCTACCACGGGATTTACCTGAAGGAGACAGGATTGATTCACGGAGTTACCTTGATTGTTGCTGCATTGGTGTTTAGAATTCCTACACCGAGTACAAGACAACCTCAGGGCACCTTAAAGGCGCGGTTTTGCTGCTAATAAACACGATATCAAAGACTGTCTGCAGTCTTTCTTTCTTGTCCCATTGGTCATACAAAAACTGCCTTTAGTCAGGTTCGTAGCATGTGCGAAGTGAACATGCTTCCAACATGCTAAGGAATATCCGGAGGTAATTCTGTCGTCATGTCTAAGGTCCCTCGACCTTAGACATGACGAAAGCGAAAGCGATTGTTGTGCCAACGCACTCTCCCGTTGGTCCGTGCCCACGTTCTGTTTCCGGTTAGGAAGAACGTGGCGCATTTCACTTGTCCTCACTCTCCAGTAACGGTTTGGTACCCTGTCATTCGTATACCTACCCGCGTCCGGGTTTGATCTATCTGGATTGTCACGTGACATGAACGGCCGGAGTAACTCGGAAGATTTCGAACACAGCCGTGGTGGGCGAGTTGGGAAGAACATGGCGGACCACGCGCTCCGCTAGCAGACGACACGAGCGAAGGCAACGTTGAGCGAAGGGAGGTGGGGGGGAGAGAGGACTTGTCGCTACCTCGATAGCGTTATCTAGGGACGTTAGTCATGTCGGCAGACAACACCATGTCTTTTGTAGGGTGTATGTGTGACTGCTGCTTTAAATGACTTGTCAGGGATTGTACGAAGTGTAATTCAAGTAAAGCTACGTCAAAAAGAAACAGACAAAAAAAGCCTTGCGATTTAAATGAGTCATTTGCTGGTTTGCAATTGCATAAAAAGAAATGTTATTTAAATGAAACGATTACTTCACGTGCATGTTCCACATAAAGGAGCAAGCCTAATTTTAGGTTTTCATGCGCCGAGAACGAGACGATACAAAAAGAATGAAACTGCGCTTAGGTGTACGCTAACATCTACCTATGTCGTTCAATAAACACGAATGCTTAATGTAATTTTGCTCAAAGCACAACGTTTTTTTTTTTGGAAAATTGAACTTTCGACCAAGGGACGAGTAAGGATTTCGTGAAGTTGTTCGGAAAATTTCTATGGGGGTTTAAATGCTACCAAATAGCAAATAAGATATTTTGTTTTTTGGGGACGTCAAGATACAGCACCTTCCATGCAGTGTTTTCTTTTTTCCCCCTCAGATATGATTCATACAAAAATAACTAAATGTGCAAAATATGCCAAAAAAATTTGCTCACGTCGAAGTCGTATATGGTCATATCGTAGTTGTCTTTGGCAAACTTGATAAGTAAGGCGACAAAATTTCTATAGGCGTCTGTGGTTGGAACTCGAACCCGGATTACCATTAGAGATTGATACATCACTTTCGCGATCTGAAAGAAATAAAACAACACAATTATGTTCTTGCCTATGGGTGTTCATGATGTAGCCGCTGCGGTCTGCTGAAGCAGAGCCGCCCAGCACGTTTAAATTAATCATAACGTCAAAATATTATACATATAACTACAGTCAGTGAAAATTGAAAAAACTTGTGGCATGGCTTTTGTATGTTGACATAACTTGCTTCTTGATCTGTTTGTTCTTCGGGTTTATTATTGGTTCAAGCGGCAATCTCAATTGGTTGTCGAGGATTCGATCAATCAAGCAGCCAATCAATTAATCGCTCAACCAATTAATTAATTAACTATTTATTATATTGCGCATGCACATTGCGAATTTTATTGTGCATCGGTCTTGATAAAATGAAAGCAGGTCACAAATTCTGTGTAATAGGTCTAATAAAAAAATTTCGCTTGTCTACTACCATTCAACCAAAAATCGGGCGTGTGTAAAAAAGTACTCATTGTAAAAATAATTGCGATTTAACACTTCAAATATTTCTGCTGTAGCGAAGGTATTAACAAGAAGCAAACCAAGGGTCTGTCACTGAATCATCTACGACTCAGAATAGCCTTTAGCTTCGCGTTTACAATTCCCCCAGTACCAAGGATGCATGCATCGCTTACCCTGTTCATCCTGTCGTTGGGCCTGTACCAAGATAACCCGCTTGACTCGCTCGGACTGTCTATGAGGTTTACGTTGAGGAAAACGAACTCTCCATTAGACATGCCAAGTCCGTGGGCAAGGATCAAGATCCGACGGAGGACTTCGCCAGCGCACAGGATAACGAAGACTGCGACCAAAAAGATGCCCGCATCACGGGCCGCTCACACAGGTTGGTAGCTTTAGTCGCGGGCAGGGTGAAAACGGCAGTGCGTCTCTTTCGGATTCCCAACCACGATCGAAGTCCACGAGACGCCGATGCGTCTCCTAAACTATATACACAACTCGCGCTGGAGGCGGGACGGTACATCCTTTTCAAAAACCCCATCGAGCAACATTGGCGGACGCCATCCATATCTCCACCCGCCGATATATTTGTCTTTTTATACTTATGCTAGGTGGCGCAAGCTACCGCTAGTTACAGAGGGTACAGCCATTAATACCCAATTCACACGGCAGTGTAAAGGTACCTTTAGCTTAGGTCCCTTAGCTGAAGGTACCTGTAGTAAACGGCGTTCTTGATCACACGAACGCCGTAATCACACGATAAATAAACGGAGCACTTTAAGTTGATGTCGATTGCATTCCAGCCTAACCGCGAGAGGAGCACGTCATAAACAATTATTCCTCAAAATCGGTCTGACGTGCAGTTTTTGTTTTATTGTTGTGTGAAATATCACATTTATAACCTAAATAATATTTCTGTCTGCTTTCACGGCACTTTACTTTTTTCTCTAAGTCGAAGGGCGCACCTAAATAGGTCTTGCTTTAAAACGTCCGACCCGTCTGGCCACACTTGCCCTAAATCATCTGCGTTTAGGAGTTTGCATTGCGAGGTGGGCGACCTTTTTGTGTTTAGCAGCTCCATTTTCCTGCAAAGTTCTCACTGAAGTAGCTGAATAGTGCCCGGCAAAAACTAACCCCGACGGAGTCTCACGGTTACGTAAGTCAGACGATCGAAAGGGATGGACGATGACGAAGATAAAGGGTCCTTGGCGGGAGAGTCGGGCACCTCGTCTACAACCTCGAAAAAGAGCTCGCAGTTGTCCATCGCGTTCGGGTTCGTAGCAGACATCGTTTTCTACGTGACGCCGCTGCTAGCTGCTAGCTGGAGTATGCGTTCATCGTTAATGAATCATTCCATCACATTTGTGTTCACAATCATTTCATAATTTGCCACTCCATATATATTCAATTTGTTATAGTGCTTTAAACAATATATATTTATATACCTGTGATTGTTATTTCGAGTTCGTGGGTCCGAGGCTACTCCCTGTAGCTGTAAAGGGAGCATGGCGAGCTTTGTTTAACAAAGGACCTCCCTTAGCGAAAGGGACCTTTAAGCGCCTTGTGATCACGATCTCCAGCTCCTTTTACTACAGGTAAACCCGCCGGCTATATGAAGGTGAACGCCAGACCGTCGACCGGTCCGTGCTATCAGCGCCATGACGCGGCTGCCGTGGCGGCTCGCTTTCTTAACGCACGCTTCGCCGAGATTAAGCGCTTGGATCGAGCGCTGTTCTCAGCTCTGCTGCCACTCCCCGCAGAACGTTAACTTCAAGAACGTTAAAACGCCGCCGTCCTATGCGCCAGCTTTCCCGCAATGTTTCTTTTCCTGTCACGTGATTTCCCGCCGCGCTGTGAGTGGCAGAGCGGAAGCAAGCCGCTCTGCCGCTGCGGCTGGCCAGAACGCCGCTGCGGCAGAAATCGCGCCGCTTTAAGTTTTCTATGATATTGGGAGCGCATAGATAGAGTTTGAGCAGTTTGAGCTAAAAAAAGGTGATCTCAGTTGAATCACTTTAGTGCCTTTTGAAAGCGAAGCAGTTAAGCTCTGTTGCATTTTTGTAGCGTGAATTTTATTTACAGATACGTTGTTTTGTGTCAAAAAGCTTAGGAAATACTTTTCAAATATTACCAACCAGATTAAGGCTATCTTTAAAAAATAAAGCTGAATCCACCATAAAATTAACGTATATGTTTTATATTAATCGACTTCGGAGCCCCTCATTGAAAATGCATTGATTGCTAGTAGCAGAATTCTAGCGTAAGCACAGCAAACACTAAACTCAAAAATTAGCGGGACGCACATAGATCCTCCTTATTTGGACCCATACCTCCTATCCAAACATTGCAGCGGGCATTTGATTTTCTCCGAAGACTCCGCAAACTAATGGTCTCCCGCTCCAACCCCGCCTAATCCAACTAAGCCCAGCAAGGACACGACAAGCCAGACCCTCCGATCTGCGAACTTCCGCGTTCGACCGGGCTTCAACGGCGCCTTTAACATTCGCGAGTTAGACCGACCGTGTTTGCACATACCGCCTTCACAAAGTTTGCTCCGCCTGTCACGCGGACGGGCGTCCGTTTCCCGAACTTCTAATAAGCGACTGGGAACATTCCCAGAGAAATCGAGTGCAAAGTGAGAACTGCTGGGCGTCCCTTTCCAACGTCCTGTCGCCAGCCGATACCATTAGAAGGCTAGGCGTCTGGCACCAACTTTTTCAGTTCCTTCTGATATATCTTCAAGTTTCCTTCCCAGTCTCAGGGTTTACACATCATAATATATAAGAGACAAGGCCTGGATGTTTCCCTCCTAAACGTCATAACTCTCGGATCCACTCTAACCTGCCGTTCCCATCCAGCCAGTTACTGAGACAAGCCGAACCTCACTCACCCCTCGCCCTGTCTCGAGCCGTTCGGAGTCGCTTGAGGATCACTTCTGGAGGATCGAACTGCTTGATGTAGCAGCGCTCTGCGAACAGCTCGTACTGGGAAGCGCTCTTGATCTCCTGGTCGATGCTCTTCAGGGTCAGCATGTCCTGAAGGCTGCTCTCGTCCGTGATGATGGCCACGTGGTGCCAGTCGAACTCCCGCAAAACGGAGACCAAAAACGAGCTGATACGGTCCAACGAGAAGCTGAGTCGTGTGAGCGTCGAGTAGATGTTCTTCCTATTGAAGCTGTCGTCGAGGCCGCCCGCCGTGTAGGCCGCCACGTTCCAGAAGGCCGCCATGCGGCCCACGTGGTCCAGGGCGGCGCTGCAGCCGGGGCCCACAAAGGCGGTCGCGCCCTGCTGGTAGTACACTTCGGCTGCCAGGGCACCTGCGCGGTGCTCCAAGCATGTTCTGCGGTGATATTGGAGAGAAGGGTTAAGGCCCCTTCACACACTTGCGTTCGCTTAGGTTTACAGTGGTACGGTGGTACGTAAGGCTCGTTTTCACACAGCTGCCTTGACTGCGTTGCGCTGCGTTGCACTGCGTTGCGTCGTGCAGCACAGCGATTCCCCATTGGCTCGTCGTAAATGCCGCCATAGCAACAGCTCGACGCAAACAGTCTCAACGCAGTCAAACGCAACCGTGTGAATGAGTCTTTAGAGCCGAGTTTTTGTGATCTTTGACGAGGAGAGAACGGACCGGCACGCTCCTGGAACTGCATTTCACTAAAGCGAAGGTTTTGCTCTATTTGCGAGATCAAATATACGTACTATTTTCTTTTTTTAGAAGTGGTCGTTTTTAACATTGACAAAGATTTTGCTAGATGAACACAAATGATGCGCGAAAAAAGAAGTAGATATGCGAAAACTGCAAGTGTTCCAAGGCTACCCGATGGATGGTGCCATTGTGTTCTCTTGTCCAACTAAAATATTTTAAGATTTTTTAAGGTTTTTTTTAAGGCACATCGTACATCGTCCAGTCGTCACTGAATGCTTAAGAAAATCAGGTCGTGACGTTTTCTCTCCGTGTTTCCTGCTTCGTGATTCGTTCTTCGTCCATCTTATCAGATAACGCCGTAATATCATTAACTGGAGTGGCGAGGCTTGAGCATCTTATTATGAGGGGCTCCGCGGTCAATGAGATTGGAGCATCGGCCGTTAAGGACGCCGAAGAAGGAAGCACGAAGCAGTAAGCGTGAACATAAGAAGGCCGTGTCACTCTGTTTGGTCTTCTTTTAAATTAAATAAACGGTCACGCTCAATTTCATATTGAGATAACCAAGGACGCTTAGATTACATAGATCCATAGAGTTATCATAATGTAGGCTAGAGGTTCAAATGGCGCTAGTGAGCTGTGGCAAAGTGAATCAGCCAGCAACCAGTCGAAAATTGACTTCCTGCAATGCATTTCTATGGGAAAAAGGGAGTGCATTTTCTCCCTGCGCTCAATTATAAGAGGAAATATCCCGAAAAATTCGTACGCTCTACGTAACTTGGAACATTTCTCAGTCAGGCAGAGGAAATAATCGGTCAGTTACGGCATGCTTCTTTTAAATTCATCGCATTAAAACGGTGATAAAACGGCTTTGTACATGTATTTATGTGCACTGTCGGACACTGTTAGCGCGAACACGACGTCGGCGCTTTTCAGTATGGGAGATATACGTGCCAAACGAACTAAGGACATCTGGAAATTAAGGAAGACGGCAAGAACTACGCGGTAACACTGGATCAGTAACTCCCTGTGCGTGCACGATCAGCATAAATTGATGGTCATGTATACAGTCCGATTTTTAATAGGTACTGCTGTATTTTTCTGCTCTGTGCGAAGACGTTGGTTTTACATTCAAAACATCGCCCGCACGCTCGAAATATTTGAGAACAAGTGCGCGATAAAAGCTGGCCGACATAAAAAAAATGGTAAAAGGAAACACCTTTCATAGCCAACGTATTTTATTGTTTACCTTTTTGTATGGTTTTAACCGCTCGTAAATATGAAAGACGGGGTCATTTTCATTTAGTTACAGGACAGGCATATTAGCAATATATAAGCACCACCGGAATGCTCGCGAAACTTGAACACGCTCTATATTCCTTTGGATTGTTATTTTGCTTAGAATCCTCGCTTGTTTTTACGCACCTGCTATGAAACACAGGTTTGGTCCTGAAATAAATCGAAGTTAAACATCGTTCACTGATAAAGAAAGTATGCGCCAACTAAAGCAATTATACTTTTACAATATTAATAAAGGTACATACTATTCCGTACGATTTAAACAACAAAAGGGTTCCATGTTATTTTTCGGCGAACAGCACACAATTCACGCGCGTTTTCCCATAGGAATGCACAGGAGCACCGCAGAAGTATAATTGGTTGCTCTCTGCTTCAATTTGCCTCCCGGAAGTCGTATAGAGACTAGCGCCAGTTGAACCTCTAGCATACATTATAATAATTATATGCGTACATCGAGTCACCGCCCTAAAAAGACGAACGAAAAACCTACTTTAGTGCACCTTTAATACGTCAACAAATCTCGTTCGTTAGATGTCAATTTCTCGCGTATTTCTTTCTTTGTATTTCTTGAAATGGTTTGCGACGAATTCGGGGGGGGGGGGGGCAGTCAAAATTGTTTGGTACTCACAAAATATGAACACAGCTATAATTTATAAAAATTATTTTACGACAATACAACAAGCAACGCAAAAAAAACATTTTTTTATTACTGATCTCCATTCTCTCGCTTGCTTCCACCGCGCTATTATCGCCGTACTTATCTCTGTATTTTATAGTGCTCCTTCCGAAATTACCCCCAGCCCACACCGCATCAAATAGCTTCTGATTGTTTTCAAATATAGCAAATATGACAATATAAATAAAATAGAAGTCCACGTTGAAGCCTCTGAAGATGTAGATTATAACCAATTATGTTTTAATAGAGTATGACCCTCTCGAATATGGTTACTAGTTCCTCCATAGCTAATTATATTTTTCTCGCGAGTGTTCACATTCACTATACGTATATGTCATTGGTGAGCAGACGCCTATCTTGACCTGAATCATTGAACGACCCGCCGTATTCCTATGACATGGCGTGGACCTGATTTGAAACTCCTTGAATTAGCGCTTTGCAGAAAACCAAGATCATTAAACTTTTTATTATTTTCCCTAAATTTAAATTGCAACCTTTGCGAGGGTTTAATGTCTACTCAATGCCTTTGTATTAAAGCTTAGCAATGATTTACTTTGCATTTATTTTCCGCGAAGCCTCTTTATCTGCTCAGGGCTAGCATTTTTCTTTGTCCCACCTTTTCACCAAGGGTAATCGAAGTGAAGCTTTGTTTAAAGACTTCGTTGTTCTGTCCGTTTTTTTTATTGTTCTTACGTGTTAGAGCTACTATGGATATCATTCACCAGGTTGCCTGCGTTTTTTACCTCTTTTCGGTAATTAAAGTGTTTATGTTTAAGCCACCAGCGGAAAATCATAGTAAATTAGGACAACGAAGAGTCCAATTAGATTTACCTACATTGGTAATTACTTTTTCCAAAGCGACAGTCTCACTCCTACAAACAACGTTCACATCAATTTTGCTTTTGCTTTTTTTTTTTTCAAATTATGTCATTGTCGTTTTTAAGGCTTCAGAATATTTCCTCCAAAGAAGTGCAGTCAATCGAATTTAATCTACACTTTCCTCTAACGGATACTTGCGACCACCAGGTGGTAGGGATAATAGTGATTAGAAACGTTTGAACAAAATTGAGGTGGCTCACGCTTTGCGTTTTCCTGGGCTCTACGTTTCTCGAACATTCTAGCAGGTGATGTCTTGTGTTTCTGTTTCCAGCTTATCATAGCAATATTTCTTTTTGAGTGAGGCGTCGGCCCTGCTTGCCTATCGCTGCCAGTAAAAGTGATTCTCGAGTCGAATACATTTTGCTCGTTTATGATTACTTTTTTATTGTTTGTAAGTCAACTGTGTTCATCTCAGACTTCCAAGCATAATTATTTTATTGTGCTTGGATTTATTTACGGGAGGCCTACAGACGTCTGAACTTGTGCGTCACGCGAAAATTGTTTTATTAAATGAAACATAAAATGTATAGACGTTTCTAAAGAATAAAATAAAAAAATACGTGCATTTAGGAGCGGGAGTTTCAATACATTCGTACTTACGGCAGTAGAATCACCAATTTGTTGAATTTAATTATCTGTATTTTGATATCGCATATGATCGCGTAGAGGTTAATAGTTAGCCAATGAAATAAGGCGTCATTCGAGCGATTGGATTAACCTGGGGTGAGAGTGGCTAGAATGATTAGAATATATTTTGCTGACACATGTGCTGTGTTAAAAAGAAAAACTAAAGAAGGTATTACAAAAAACAACAACAACCGAGTTAAAGGTGAATTTTAGCGTATTTTTGTCCTGTGAATTTGAATATCACTAGCATTTGACCCAAACGTATAAAAAAACGCGAAAAAACAAACAAACAACCATTCGCTGGGTTTGACGTTATACCCAGAGGTTACAGCTGCCTGGCGCGTGCCGCTTGTGAAGGAACGCATGCAGCGCTTTGGACTGCTCCGGCAACACCGCCTAGAAGACAAGGGCGTAGTGCTGACATGTTTGCGTCACCAGCGAAGGCCAACGCTCGGCACAGATTGGAAACAAGTGCTGCGTCAGCGCTCGGCTTCGATTCCAGCTTGAGCCGAACGTTGACGCAATTGTCGTGTCCGATCTGTGCCCAGCGTTGGCCTTCGCTGGTGACGACAGCTCATTCAGCAATACGGCCTTGTTGTCTGGGAGGTGTTGGCTCGGGTAAGGCTTGCGGAAAGCGCGGAAATGTTGCAATATCTCTAGAATGCGTCATGATTCTCTCCTTGCACCGAAGGCGACGGGAAGGTGGGGCTTCAGTGTTTTTTTGAAAACGCTGCGGCGGCTATTTGGAGCGTCAATCTGAAATATAATTTTGATATTCGTAATTCTGGAGTCCAAATAAAGATGATTTAAGTGTTGTCTTGTTTTTCAAATAAAGAAGCGTTATATAAAAGAGCATTTATATAAAACTAATATAGATGTCGGCTTAGAGTCGTTTTCCGGCAGTTTCTTCAAGATGCAATTAACCCATGAAATGATAAGTAGGTCTTTCAAAATGTGCTTTCGCTAACAGCTACGATATCTCATATACATTAAGCGATAAATGTGGATTTAGAAGAGCTTTCATATTCCTGAGTTCTGTCACGAACAAAAAAAGCTGGTATAAAACATACGTACAGAAAAAAGTGCGTACTTGAACCACTTTAAATTAATTCTTAACAAGATAAAATTTCCCGAATTAAAAGTGAAGCGACTCTGCGACTTCAATATTTAAGTCTTATTTTTCATCAATGGCTTTTAAACGAGATTTACGGGCGAAAAATTTCAAATGCAAAGTTTATCTATTTTTTTAATCGATGACGTAATAGGAGTCGGCTAAGAGCGCTGTGTTGAAACCCACGACCAATTTGCGATTGTCATGGTGGCACTGAGATCTTAAACTCTCATCAGGGCGACGACAATTCCCCAAACTACGGATGCTTAAGTCTTGAAGATAACAAGCACGTTATAAGCTCGTATTCAGTCAGTTTGGGCACTGGTCACCATAGTAGTTCGATGTTATTGCTACCGACGACCACGCTTATCCTCTTATTGCGTGGGTTGTTTAGGTATCATTCGAAAGTCTTGAACCAAACTTACTAAGCATCTTATTTTTCACAGTCATTCCGAAACACCGCAAAGCAAAGCACGCATGACATACCTGGAGCTGTTTCGTACGACGAGGTCGAACTTGATGTGCGGGTAAGCGCTCGACACCCCCTCGACGGCCAATCTGATGGCAGGAATCACAACGTTGCCGTCGAACGACAATTCCGAGCTCTTTAAAAAAATGCTGACTATGGTGGCATTGAACGTCTGGTCGATGGGAGACACCCGCGAAACCAAACAGGCGCTAATCAACGTCCATGCAATCACTCCGCAGAGCATGGTCAGCTCTGGCAGAGCGTACCAGGCACTGTGCCGACTGCGCAAAACAACGGGTCCGGTAGCAGTTTCCCCACGGTTCGCGCCGCTGTCCGTCGCGTGATGAGGCGATCCAAGGCCGGACACTCGTGCCTTTTGGCGTGACCAGTGTCCTTCTGATGAGCCTCGGGGTGCCGGTGCGGGGGTGACCAGTGGGTCACGCCGTCTTCACGGGAAGCGCCGGGGGAGCGTGACATTGGACACGGTATAGAAAGGTGCACGTGGGAGCACTTTGGAGTTTACACCCGTTACTGTTTGAGACGCGACTTGTGTTTTCTTGGAGGTAGGGTCGGGGTCATAGCCGTTCGTGTGTTTGAAAGCCGTGTCACGTGAACAGAGTGAAGAGCGATGACTTCCATTCAATAATTGACGTTTGAAATGAGGTTGCGCGCTATTTCGGTTTCCAGCGCCGCGCAGGTCGTAAACAACAATCTGGAACAGCTTGACATGGCGTGAACGGACGGAGGTCGGATTGAGAACTTCTAAAAAGTTTAACTTTCTTTATCTGGACCACATCAAATCTTGTTCCACAAAATGCAACAGGTGATCCGAGTTGCAATTAGTGTGAATCAAACATTAATAGTCCTAGAGGAGTTAAACAGTGCAGCGCTGTTAACTCTGGTGGCTGAACTTGGTAGTGATCGCTTTTCGCATTAACAAAAGGCGTGTTGTTAATCAGCGTGTTTTTATTGACCGTCACTATATCGTCAAACGTCAAAGTTTTTGCTAACACGTTTATCCTTGATCTGTCAAAAACGACTGCCATCCCTAAGGGCTGATTGGATTATGCAACATCCGTTCTCTTGTTTCCCTTAGACATTCCCTTTTTATTTGTTTGCCGCACCCATACACTAGTTCCAGCTTGAGATGTGGTATACAAATTCACTTTTATATATGTTGTTGCTGAAACCTGTTCCCCTTCATCCTATCACAATATACCTTGCTATTAAGTTATCGTTCTTACGTTTCTCGTCGACATGTAAAAGGAGGCTCATCCCCACGTCCTGTAATTATACCTCGTTTGCGTAGCTACCTACGCTACACCATTCACGATAGCCTAAGGAAGCAAAAATATATATTATTGACCATAAAATTTGAATGTCTTAAAGAGCAGACACTATTTCGACGCTTGCGGTGCTCGCAAAACTCACAAAAGTATAGTTTAAGTAAGCTGGTTACTTTGGACAACGAGACAGGCACTCTAGAATGAGAGTTGCCTGACATCTTGCCAAACGGCATACACAACGTTTTCACAGCACACTCCAGAGATTTGTACTCAAAAAAATAATTTCTAGGCGCAGCTCCAGGTCGGCGACTTTATAGCACTACACAAGTTATCAGTTGAGTATAACATGTCGTATCCACGGTATAAATAATACACTATTTCCGTGATATCACAGAAACTACAAACGATCGGGCAGCGTTGCAACCTTTTGGTGCTAATGAGTGCCGTACTCACTGGCATCGCGTATTTACATTGGGGCCTTATCAGCGACGCACATGATCTTCAGCAAAAAGATTTGTTGGCCTAGTTGGTTAAATATTACGAAAATTAAAAAGCGCGAAAGACAAGGACAAACAAGAGGGAGACTACACAGGACAAGCACTCACTCGCAACTGACGTTTTAATTCGGAAGATGAAGAAGATGAAGAACCCTAACGTTAAATGTTACAAATATTTATGAAAAAGGTGTGAAAGGATCTGAAAAGACTGAGAATTAGAAAAGTAAAAAAGAGGGAAATTAGTAAAAACAAAAGGAAATGGTGGGCATGATTAAAGTAACAGTAAAAAAATGACAGTAAATATATTAAGAAAAAAGAAAGAGGAAGGTAAAGCAAATTAAGAATATCTAAGGAAAATATTTCATGTACTCTAATTCTTTTGATGACCAAGTCACCGAAGGAGCACTGATGCAGGCGTCTCCTTTGGTCGCTATGACTTCAAGCGCTTGTCCTGTGTAGTCTCTCTCTTGTCCTTGTCTTTCGCGCTTTTTAATTTTCGTAACATGATCTTCAAACTGGCTAAAAAAAGTTGTTTTATGTAATGAAATTTACTGTATTATA
Source organism: Ixodes ricinus (assembly GCA_037355805.1). Taxonomy (NCBI): domain Eukaryota; kingdom Metazoa; phylum Arthropoda; class Arachnida; order Ixodida; family Ixodidae; genus Ixodes; species Ixodes ricinus. The sequence continues at coordinate 102,640 of JAZHYW010055835.1, read as the reverse complement.
TTCCATTTAAGTGAATTTGTTACTTCAGTGATGCTCTTTTGAACAGAAAACATTAATTTATAAAAGGAAAGTCCGACAAGTAATGGGGAATGTAAAGTAATCGTTGTTCTGAGTCACGACTGAAGGACTTCGCTATACAAGCGAAACGTGTGAGCTAAACCGTTAATACATAGAAAAAAAAGTGTTATTTTGATACTGCATAGCCTCTAACCTAATGAATCTATCTTTGTGTACATATTAAACGCAGTCACTGGCGTGATTTAATTATCGCCACGTTCATTACCTGGTTTGAGTGGCGTGTGCTGCGATTAGTGTCTTTACGTTTCTACAGGCACATTTTAGTATAAACACAGGTAACGTTTAGTTGACATAAAATTTATGATTTTCGGGAAACGTAAACACAATTTTCGCCTCACACGTACTCAAATCATACCCCTTGCGGTTTTGAATGAAAGACACAGAGGGATCACTCGAGTACAACTACAAGGGCTTCAGTTCCGAAAAATCTCCGACTCCAGTCGAAAAGGTGAGGCCGGACGCGATGGGTGGGGTGCATTAGTCGCCCGAGAGAGTATGCTTATATTTCCGTTAATTGAGGCGTTCAAGCAGTTCAAGTAGTTGCAGAAGTGGTGGCAGCAAGAAGAAAACAGAAACAAAAGCCAAACTTTCGAAAGTTGGCATTCGTGCCCTGCAGCGATTAGCTCGGTAGACAGAAAGCCAGGCACTGCCAGGCTAACAGCCACATATAAAACAAGAAAAACAAGAAAAAGAGACTACAGTTGAAATTGCAGCTTCTCACGAAACCTGGTTTCTGAGCTCCTGTCTCAGAAGCACGAACAGGGACCGGCAGCTCAGCCACGGTGGTTCTTTCGAACATGTATTCTTTTCAGCAATGCGAGTATACTCTTGCCCTCTTCCTCGGCATAGGGGAAGAGCACACCAAAAGCGTCGTGGGGTTGGTAATTTTGTTTTAATGTTATTGTTTTAAGATGCGGTGTCTAAAAAAACAAAACATAAACGACAGAAGTAAATAACGCGTTCAAATTAAAGGAAGATGCATTGTTGAATCCTTAGGGAATGCATTAGCATGGCCCTTCGGAAACACCACATGAGTCCCCCTTTGGGAAATGCTAAAGCTGTCCCCTTGCCTTTTCTGTTCTGGCTTTCTCATTCGATTCCTCCATTGTTTGCTGCCTCGTTTAGGCTTCGTTACGGGGTCACTGTTATCGTTTCCCAAAGGGGGATGTGTATGGCGTTTCCCAACGGTCATGCCAACGCATTTTCAAATATCCACCAATGGATATCCCTTTTTTCTCCGGTTTCTGTCGCACGCAAACCCGCGTCGGCTTGCCGCTTCTTGCGCCATATGTCGGCCAGCCTCGGGCAAGGCGTTTCTTCCGCTCATCTGTCTCGTTCGCCCGCCTTGCACGCTTGGCAGCGGCATCCACTGCCTGACGCTGCTGCAAGTTCAGACTCGCCACAGCATCCGCGCGCTCATTGGCTTCCGCCCCGTGACGTCGCCTCCCTCTCGCCTTTATCCTTCACCACTCTCCTCCTCTCTACTCGGCGCGCTTCCCTTTCCACTGTTTTGTCCAGAGACGGACGCCGTCAGCTTTTCCCTGTCATGTGGGTACTAAAGCTTACGCTTTAATAATATACCTCATACGAGCCGCACACAAACGCGTATGGAAGACGACTGGAACGTAACGGATGGTGAGCATTATTAATTCGACGGGCATTGGATATAAGTAGCTGGAAATTGGATCTGGTGGAACTAGCGAACTATTTATTCTTGTTTCTTTCGCTCATATTTCTGCATTCGCCCAGTGAACATTAATGCCTTGGATGCAAAAAGCAGTGCTAAAGTGCTGCTTTTGACTTTTTTAGGCGTTCGATGTACTAAGTTAGGATCTACGAATACGTCACCACAAAAGCGTAGATATTTTTCCGTACCTTGTATACGTGATGTGAGGCCGAAAATGAAGTACCCATAGTACTCAGCACGATATGTATTGAGAACAAAGACTTCGATGGCCTCAAATAAAGTGTTCTAGAACGAAAAGTTATCACAAGAACGAAAGTCGTGTAATTCAACATTCAAATATTGAAAGAGTCACAATAACAAAAAAAAAAGAGCTCCAAATCAGTCAGTCTATCTAATTTTATTCGTCTTTACATGTGGCGAGGTCAAACGCACGTGTAAAAGGAGCACTCCCTCTATGGACAACCTTTCAGCATTTCTCTTAAAATTTATGGATTATCATTGTACATAGCTCAGATACCCCAGAAAAAGAAAAAGAACTGAAACCTCTTTTTTTCTCTTTTTCGGAGCTTTATTTGTTGTTTTACCTTCTTCAGAAAGCCAAAGCATGGAAAACTTCAATTCGTCCACTCGTTCACAATAGCCCCTTTGTTATTTTATATTTTTTCCTTCGGGTCATTTTGCGGGGCAAAATTAGCAAGCTGTCTAAAAAGTTCGTGTTTCGAGTCCGCTAAGAAGCGATCCTGTCACAAAAGGAAAAAAAATAAAAAGCATGCGAGGCTTTTGTCCCGTTTTGATCGGTGCAAGCGGAAAGTCTCCTCAATTCACGTCCGATCTATAAATTCTGCTTTCTTCAACACACAATAAGGGCCGTCGTTCACAAAAGTACGTCAAATAAGACAGATGATTGCCAACCTGAATTTGTGTTCATCGTTCCTCAGACAATCGCGGAGCTTTTTTTTATTCTGCGGATGTTTATTTTGTTCATAGTGAAAAATATTCAATAAAATCCCGCACCTCATTAAGGTATTTTAACCCATATATAAAAGCTTTTTTAACGGAACCCTCTACTCCCAGAAATTCGTGCGTCCGCCAGTCTGTCCATCCGTGCATTTTCCCCGCTAAATTTAGCGGAGAAATTGACGTCACGTTAACTGACATCACGTAGCATGACGTCTCGTAAGAGATACACCAATTCAGTTTCCCCGCAAAATTTATGGAAAAAATTGATGTCACATGTCCTAAACACCAATTGAGTTTCCCCCATTATAGATTTAGCGGGGAAATTGACAAACAGTAGTTTCGCCTCCACTCCCGAAACGACTGGTTAATGCCTCCTAAAAAAGTCTTCACGATTTCTCCGTATACTGCATTTCACGCATTATAAGACCTCATACATAAAGAACGTGGCCAATTTTTTTTTTAACTTGAAAATAAATTTTTAGATTTCGATAGTCATTTGAAAAAAAAATATGCTAAAACGATGCCTTATTTTCAGTGGAGAAACACAAAAGGAATTAGTCGATTCGTGTTGTTTTCAGGGCGAAATTCAACACAGCTGCAAAACTACTCTGGACGCGCCAAAAGAAATGATCCTAATGAAAATATTTCTTCTAAATCTCACCGCTGTAAAGAAAAAAACAATAACAAAACGCGCGCATGACAGTTTATTTCGAAACTACATTAAACACAACTGAACGCTGCCACCCTCGAAGACGATTGGATACAAAGTAGCCGGTGGAACTTGAAGCACGATTATTTGATTCTAAAATAGTCAAGACAAAATGAGCATAACAACCTCATTGAAAATTTGGTTTTCTTTTTGTATAGTGTGTGCAGTGTTTATTTCGCAACATCACAACTCTCACCTGCATGACTGAGGTAGATAAGCTCGTCTTCGTGACTCCGAGGCAACAGGGCGGCCCAAGATGTTCCGACCTGCTGTTTTAAAATAAATCAGACGGAGACATAGGCAGCGTCTACTCAAAGGGATCGCAACCAAGGTCCTGATTATTCATTGCGTGACTCATTTAGTAGTAAATATCTTTTACTGGCATTTAACAACCCTTCCTAACGAAGCCCTTCGAGGTGTCTAATATCCTTCAACTTTCTGTTGCCAAATGATATTTTCAAATTAGGTGATATCAGTTGTACATGGTTTTACAGTTTTACAATAGCAGATCCGAAATTTGTAAAATATAAAAATAAAAATAGGGCTTGATGGCCGCAGCACTCTAACCATCCCTGAGTTAATAATATTAATAATACTATTTATCGCACTCCAGGAGAGCCGCGGTGTTCCAGAACCATCGAGTAGCTCATAACGTGTACGCCATCGGCGACGTTTCAAATGTGAAATGGCAGCTTCTACAGATTTCTGCAGAACTAACAAAAAGCACTCAGATCTCTGCTATATGATTTATCTCATTTGAAGCGCCCTTTTTGCTTGAGCTCATGTCAACTTTTGACAGGGCGAGGATGCACTCACCGTGCTTTGCTGATCTGATCTTCCTGCACAGTCTCTAGAGTCATTCATGCTACTTGAAAATGCCTCAGCTATATCTTAAAACTGTAATATGACCGGACCAAAACATTCTTTATATCTTTATATATTCTTTACACTCGCAGTGGCGGACGTCAGAAAATGTGCGATAATTACTAATTAGTTCACTAATTATTTAAAATGACTAATTAACTTTTTATTTATAGAAAATAGACATATGGTTCCAATTACAAACTTCCTGAGCATCATTGGAAACCACTAATTAAGTCATTTGCAGAAAGACTTTGAGCGCGTGAGAAGCGTAGTAGTGCGCTAAAGTTACCGCTCGTACTTTAATACTTAAGTACTTTAGTACACTACTACTTTAGTAGAAATATTTGTGCCGCAAGTATATTTTTAAGACTTCTTTTTCTTCTCGTGACGATTTCAAACTAAGGAAAAAAAAGAGAAGTTCATTGAGCTTTCAACGTTCTGAAGAAGGACCTGACAGGTCTCGAAACGTTCCCGGCTTTTCCCTCAATCGCCACACAAGACTTTTACCACCAAGGGCATTAGTCTTATTACTCCGTAGTACTTACCTTTATTCACCCAGGTTGGTTCCTGTCATGGCCAGGGCCTTGCGAAGTGCCCATACTTTGTTCGAGACGGGCGCAGTGGCCTTCGTCGGAAACATCTATTATTAAGTATCTACAAACTCTATTAAGTATCTACAAGATCGATGGGACTTAGTGGGGGAATACCTGTTGGTCAAACAGGGTTGGGTTCGGAAGGCGCGACTTTAGATACTATTCTATTTCTGTCGCCGGATTCATTTCCACCACTTTTGCAGCAAAGTGTTGGGGATGGCCCGGCACGAAATATAACTCTCTTAGCAGGTCGTTTTCGCCACGTTCCACAAAGAAAACGCACGCGCTACTCTGAAGAATATTAACCCCCCAATGTTTTTCTCCAGCCTCTTTTTAATCTTGGCGTGTGTTTTTATAAGTTATTTCGTTTCAAATACCACAAAATGTTTTTACAAAACAGCCAAACGCAAAGAGAAATTTAAAAATGTTCCTTTAATGGGTATACAGATCCAACCATAATTTTATCAGGTTCGAATATACAAGCATGGAATCATACCAGTTTTAATTTCAGAATGCCATCAGTTAACAGCAATTTATCGATTATAATATTTCACTAGAAACACAGATATATGATATATTAAACGGTTCTCAGTTACCATTCATTATTTTTAAAGAACTGCTACTTTACATTAATACAAAAAAAGTTAACTACGCCTTAACGACGCAAGGCAGATAGAGATAAGGTACGCTTAGATTTTATCTCGCTCTTTAAAAAAAAGAATGAAAACTTTTTTTCACACATTTCAATACCAAGAAAAAATATCCTAACAACCCAGAACATTCACAAGATATGGCTAAAGAAAGCCTCAGTGTTTTCAATCCTTCTTCTTACACTCTTTCTCGAAATGAGACTTTAGTTCTCATTTCGAGCGCGCGATGACAGCGCAGCAGAGGTTGGTTGCACTATCTCTCCACGGGGCGCAGTGCTGCCGGGGCCGAGATGCGCTCCGATAGCAAACCGAAACCTAAAAACCCGTCGAATTTGTGCGGTTTTTAAGAAAGCCGTAAAATGCTTCGCGTGCCTTCTATCGTTCTGCAATTTGTTGATTTAGTGTTTTTCGACGATGCTGAGCAATTTTCTAATTGAAACCATGCCCTTAAAAACAGTATTAAAAAGTTAATTACGCAACAATAATTAACAACTTAATTATCCCGGACTTTAATAATTTTCCTAAATGTGCCCCTGGTCCAGGACCGAAACGACAAAAGCCTTTTTTCGTTGCGATGAGTAGTTTACGCAGGAGCGAATTGGCCTGAGTTCTCTGAAACACCCTATATATATATATATATATATATATATATATATATATATATATATATATATAGGGTGTTTCAGAAAACGAAGGCCAAGTCGCTGCTGCGAAAAATAAGCATCGCACAGAAAAAAAAAGTTGTTAATGTTTGCCCAAGAGCCCATTAATAAAAAAAATAATAACGTTTAGAAAAATTAGTTTTTGTTTTGTTTTTTAGAAAGTAACTTTTTATTTCTTCATTTCAAGGCCATAGTTTCAATTAGAAACTTACTGGGCATCATCAATAACCCCTATATCAACCCTTTTTAGACAAGTATAAAGCATGCCAAGCATTTTACCGTGTTTCAAAAAGTCCGTCAATTCTGACGCGTACTCTGGTTTCGGATTCTTATCTAAGCGCATCTTGGCGGCAGCTGCTCGCCCTCCAACGGCCGAAGCGCGGAATCAAGGCCAGACAATTTGCAAGTCTCGCCCGCCCACCCCCTGCATCCCTTTCCTCTTGTAGAAAACAAAGAAGTGTAGAGCGCGAGCGCGTGGCCAGGCGATAAGGAACACCTCGCTGTTCGAAATAGAATGACGTTGCAAGATTGAGCTTTGACTTTTGGGCTGACCTTGCTTCCGCGCTTCAGCCGTCGGAGGGCAGAGCAGCTGCCGCCAAAACGCGCTAGGATAAGAATCTGAAACCAGAGTACGCGTCAGAATTGAAGGGTTTTTCAAAACATGGTAAAATTCTCGGCATGCTTTATACTTGTCTAGAAAGGGTTGATATAGGGGTTATTGATGATGCTCTCCAATTTTCTTATTAGAACTATGGCCTTCAAATGAACAAATAAAAAATTACTTCCTAAAACTTAAAAAAATGTTCAGCCTTTCCACCTCGTGAATAATAATAAATATTTATCAAAAATCGATCCGTGCGTGCACGGCTGTGCAGAAAGGTTAAACCCGTACGCGAGGCGTTTGCCGCCCGTGAAGGAAGGAAGGAAGACCAACGGAGCGCCTGCCAGCCGCCACCCAGAAGGAAGAAGGAAGCCAACGGGCTGTACTCAATACACTGTGTGCTTCTTCTTCGTCGTCGTCTGTTTTTCGCGCTGTTTCCTACGATGAATTCCCACCAACACGCCCAACTATTCATTCTTGTATTATAGCTGGAAAGGTTGCCGCCATCTACGCGCGACGGTGGAAACCATACTTGTTGTGTGCTTGCCGCCGTCGCTTATAGATGGCGGTAGCTGTCCAGGTAGGTTTGTGTCGACATACACGGACACGATCCTGGAGGACCTAGCCCTTAACAGCTCCGCTGTAAAACTAATTTTTCTAAACGTTATTATTTTTTCTAAATGGGCTCTTGGGCAAACACCAACGACCTTTTTTTCTGTGCGATGCTTAGTTTTCGCAGGAGCGACTTGGCCTGCTTTTTTTGAAACATCCTTTATATATATACCGGGTGTTCATTTTTAATTCGAACAGATTTATTTTAAAAAATCCGTAAAAGATGCACTGATACGGTTTGTGCAGGTGAGTTATACGGCCAGGGCTACATTATGTGGGTGGCTAATCAATGCGATAACTCGGCTAATTAATTAAAATGTGTTAATTAACATTTTAATTAGTGGAAATAAACATATGGTTTCAATTGGAAACTTAGAGAGCGTCATCGAAAACCACTAAATCCATTCTTTTTAGAACGACTTGAAGCTCGTGGGAAACTCGGGGGCGCGCCAAAGTTACCACTTGTATATATATAAATATATATATATATATATGTGTGTGTGTGTGTGTGTGTGTGTGTGTGTGTGTGTGTGTGTGTGTGTGTGTGTGTGTGTGTGTGTGTGTGTGTGTGTGTGTGTGTGTGTGTGTGTGTGTGTGTGAAGTAAGGTAAATAAAGAACAATGGACCGGGAAAAGTTAATGAGTCAAAGAAGCGTACTGACGGAGTTACTAATACGAAGTTTATTACGACGTTTCGAGCATATATATATATATGGCGAGTCCCACGCACGTGATTTAGAAACAAAATATATCTAAAGAACTGAAGGAGTTTCACAAGCCCTTGGAGTAAATGTCTTTAGGCTTAAATGCCCTATTCCCATACAAAAATGTCCTATGGTCGGCTATAGAAAATTCTTTGTATGGTCGGCTTTAGCTATTTGGCCCAATTAGCAAAAGAATTTTCTATGGCTGCCTTTAGCATTTTTTATAATCGCCTTTATGGGCCTCTTTAGCTTGTCTAATGGTTGGCTAAAGACATCTCTATGGCTTACCACCCTATGGCTCTCTTTAGCCAGCAAACTCTAAAAAAAAAAAGATTTACTTCAAGTACCCCCGACTTGTGAACGCTATATGGTAGATAATACGTACAGGTCCCCTCAAAGTGAAACGGAGCGCTGGAGCGGCGGCCGAACTGCATCGCCGCGCTATCTAGCAACGCCGGCTGGAACTGATAGGCTTCATCTGCACATGCGCGCATACCTTCTGCGGGGGCCTCCGTTTTCTACTTCCAACCCATACGTTATCGGTGGTTCGAGCGGCCTAAAATCGCCTCCTGATATACTTTCTTTTAGCTTGGGTCTGGGCGCAGCCGATATTATGAGAAAGGCCAATCAAACAGCGAAAGAGGCACAACGTCAATGCGTGCACTGTGCAGTTGGTGGGGCCAACCGGTATTCAACGTCTCTCTGTGCGTGCTCCTCCGCCGGCTTTGCGCTTGATATTCCTATCAAGGAATAAAAAAAAAAATCGCCATGACGTTTGATTGGCCCTTCGGCTCATAACATCGGCCGCGCTCGGACCGAAGGTGAAACGAAGAATAGCACAGGGGACGGTGCTCATCGACACACACAACACTCGCCCCTCTCTGCCACTCGCCCTCAGCGTTATCTCCTCGTGCGAGCCGACTTGTACATTTTTTACTTTTGAGAGGATCTGTACATTTTTTATAATGCAATTAAATGCAAAGGTGCAAGCGAGCTGGACAAGAATGACAAAACCTGTACATGTCTGAACACACAGAATACACAGAACAGAAGCAGCAACAACGCCGTGACACCGGGCCCCTCTCTTCATATGCTACGTTCGCGCTAGCTGTATATATGGCAGTCTAATTTTTGAATCCGACTTTCCCGGTGACCCATCATTTGTCGCAAAAACACGGAGAGGCGGAGCGAATATTACTCGTACTTAATACATTATTTGAATTGTCTCTTGGAATAGCCCCCATCTCTTAATTCAACACTCTGTAAAAAGCAAATGTAGATCATTAGGCTAATTAACTTAAATTTATTAATTATCTTTTAAATCAGTTTGATGAATCACGTTGACAATGCAGTGATGACATGCAGTGCACTGGTGTTGAAGATTGCAATCAAGCTATTGCTTGATTGCAGTGTTCAAGGCCAGTGTAATTTATTTTCACTTTTGGGGTAATAATTAATTTTAATTGTTGCACAAGTATTTTGATGGATTTTTTCAAACAAACAATATTACTGGTTTTCACGACTCGTTGCAACAGCAGAGACCATATCTTGGGTCATGGTTTGTCACCGGCATTACAGAAATGTAGTATTGATTTAGTTTTCTAACCTGGAGTGTGTTTACTAAAACAGTAGGCGCCGGTAGTGATTTTCTATAGGCGTGGAAAGAAAATTTATTGGTTCTTAGTCTTTAGACTAGGGGCCATAAATTTTTCTATAGACGGGTAAAGACATTTTATTGGTTTCCAGTCTTTAAACTCGGGGCCAAAGAATTTTCTATAGGCTGGTAAAGAACATTTATTGGTTCGCTGTCTTTAGACATGAGGTCATGTAATTTTCTATAAACGTCTAAAGAAATTTTATTGGTTCCCAGTCTTTAGACTTAGGGCCATAAAGTTTTCTATAGACGGTTAAAGACAATTTATTGGTTCCCAGTCTTTAGGCTTGTGGTTGTACAATTTTCTATAGGCGGGTAAAGAAAATTTATATGTTCCCAGTCTTTAGACACAGGGCCATAGATTTGTCTATAGCTGGCTGTAGCTGTTTTTATGGATTTCTATGGCCGACCATAGAGGGCCATAGGGGGTGATAGCCTGCCATATAATTTTCCATAGACGATTATAGACCATTTTTGTATGGGTTCAGTTGTCGTGTGGCACGACGTGAACAGTTTTAACTCAGGTAACATTAAAGCCCGTCCACACACTTGCGACTCTTTAGGACCCTGTGCATTGAAACCTCTTAACTCTCTTACGGCGCCATACTGGTGCCACCTATCGCAGTTGTGGAACATTTGGCAGTTCCTTAGATGTATATTTTTCGCGCATTTATTTTTTCTTTCTTGTCTTGAAAATCTTTTGGCAATGTTACAAGCGACCATTTCTCAGGGGTACGTACATTTGATCTCGCAACTACTGCGAAACTTTCGCTTTAGTGAAATGCAGTTCCAGGTTCACCACAATGGTGGCACCAGCGTGTCAGTGTGTTTAAGACGCGCAGTCCTAAGAAGTCGCAAGTGTGTAAATGGGCCTTTAGGTCTCCAATTAGACGCCCGTGAAACAGGAGTATAAGGCTCTTTGCGTATTCTTTGTTGGTGTAGATCAAGAAGTCTGAATATATACACATATTCGCTAAGAGAGAAAGAAATGAAAAAAAGAGAAAGGAGGAAGAATAGAGAAACTGTAACTGTGGCACAAAGACAAGTTGCTTACATAATCTGTTACACTCAAGATAAATCAGCCCATAGTTCACAATTTTTCTGAGAAAACGAACGAAGGTATGTCGTATTTTCCACTTTTGAGCTTTGACTCGCTCGTCCATGTATGCGGTGTTTGTTAGCACAAATTCCAGGCGCCATTACGTTCATAAAAGTGTGATGTCACAATTAAACGGCACAGCGGTCCTGATAATTTCAAACTTTCCTCAAATTATTGAACTGCGTGGAATTCGCGCGTTGTATTTTTCAGAAAATAGTCACTGACCCAGAGGACGTTAAATTTTAGCGGTCGCAAAAAAATAAGTAATAAAATCCTGTTTCTTTTTCTACCCCATGTTTGTCTAAGCTTCTTTCTCGCATACTTAAGAACAACATCGCAGGGCACCGTGGCGTTTACTTTGACAAAGTCGTCCATGCAACAATGAAAGGCCGTTCAATCAACCGTTCCTCATCGACGTTTTGCCCAAATCACATAGATGCAATAAATTGCCACAGCCAGTGGAATTTTGTATTTTACTTTCACAGGGCCGAACTTTAGATAAGAAAGAATAAAACATTAATTTTTCGCGAATCCAGTTGCAGCCGTTTTGAACATGTTCGAAGCGCCTTTCTGAAACCTTGACTAATTACGGATCACTCATATCGGCAGGATCCTAATCCATACGAGCGATAGTTATAAAACTGAGGATCAAAATATTCGGTCTTTCATCTTTTTATTCATAAATATTCTAGGTTCGAGATGCGCCGTGCGGTTATTTAACTTTTACCCAAAACCCGAATGTAAATTAAATAAATGAGCAAAAGATACCGGCCGTCAAGACCCAACGTAATTGATTGAAATTTATGAGGGAACCCGACCAGATATGAATATTTTTCGCGGCGCCTAGACAAAACAACATACGGCTGGCTGTCGGACAGAGTAAGCCACTTTGTTCTACACTCAGTGTTGAAGTTTCAACTTCCACATTTTACCCATTACTTTATTTTTTCTACTTTTTTCTTTTATTGACGAATTTTTATGTACCAGGTACCCCGTCCGAAAGGAGCTGGTATGTCTGTTGCGCTTTGCACATTTCTTCGTCTCCAGCCATAGTAAAATGAAGAGCTCTCGTTATGAACTATATACCCCGAAAGTTTGACTGGTGGTGCCTGCTTCTTGCGCCATGTCGCGGTGTATGTATCTCACCACTATATCCTTCAATACTCGTCAGCCGATACATAAACGTGCATACATGCATGCAAAAAAAAAAAAGAAGCAGTGTGGCGATACTTGTTTACGCTGTAGGCGGTAGAGTCACCCAGTACAGTGCGACTGCTAGTTTTGGTCTTCAACATACGTCACACATTTATAAAATGTGCGATGCATGTTGTAACACAACCGCATGTTTGTACACTGGTAATTCCAGATCGAAACGGGCTGGTGTGTTCTGCAGTGCATGCTGATTTGTACGGAACAATAAGCAAAGAAAGCAGCGCGCACGAGGCAAATAATAAAGTGTATCTTAATGAAACCCTTGAGTTTATCTTGCCTAGAAATCTACTTGGTTTTGGAAGTGGTGACTGCCGCCGGAAGTGAATGTTTCGTTGGGAAAGGGATGAACTCATCAAGCGGCCGTGACACAGAGCGGAAATATGCTAGGTCAAGCAAATCTAGGCATTTCACATGCCTGGCATTTCGTAAACGTTGCTACTATTTTGGTGAGCGTTGGTGTTAAAGGGCAACTCCACCCAAAACGTCGACCCTATAGAAATGGCTGATATTGCTTTAGGGCAAATACGGTCGTACACAAGATTTCACGGTCGTACTAGGTCAAAATACGTCGTACAAAGATTTCACGTCGAACCGACGCCGCATTCTCGATTAAAACCAAAATTAAAACTGTGTCTACCAACGGGGCTAGCGGCCCGACAGCGGGTGAGCAACGCTGGCACCAGGTGAGCTAGTGAAGCAACACTGGGCACTGACGTAGGTTTCGTCCTATGCTCGTACGGACGCCGCGGACGCTTCGTTTCCCGTTGCATTCTGCGATTCTGCTGACGGCAAGAGATGCTTACAGCAAGTCGAGAACTGGGCTAGTTGGTAGCTACGAGGAAGAAAAAACACAGCACAGGACAGGCCTTGACTCTCAACTAAAAACAGAAACATGAAAGCAAACCAGAGAACACGCAACCACGCTTGACCGATTACATAATGGAAATCATACGGGAAAATTAAAACGATCATAACTTCCATTTTTAATAGCATGCTAAACACGGTAAGTGGCACGCTGCGTTCACGTAAGCTTCCGCCACGCAATCAGAAGTGTTATAACCAGAGATCGCGAGTGATAAGCAAAACAAATTGCGTTGTGCGCTGCGCTATCGTCTGAACATGTCAGCTATTATCGTCACGCTTTTTTGGTCGTGGTCTATATAATTTATTTTTTTCGCCGGAGCTGGGAACGAGGATGAACGGTGCATGAAACTCGAGCCGACCGCGCTGTACACGTTTGCAAGCAGGGCATCTATAGACGCCGCTCATGGTGGCAACCCGTGCAATCGCAAGCCTGGCAAAGTTGCCTTCACGCAGCATAATGCACGGGCTTGCACGCATGGGGCACCAGCCAGGACGACATATTTGCAATCGTCTCTACCTTGAGTGTAGTATTCAAAAGTCCGGAACAGCTACGAAGAGGTCTTGAAGTACGAGAAAAGCGCATGACACCAAACAGTCGCCGCTCGATCGCAGGGGCCTCCGGACTGGGGATCAATTGTATTTTGTTTTGTCATTATTAAAGTATTTTCTTTCTCTCTCTCTCGATCGCAGGTCGCGGCAGCTCTAACTAGCGTGCAAATGCAAGCACCTTAGCTTTAACAACTTAGACCGCTTGTGATATCCACCTGTCCATCTGCCTCCCATTTTTTTTCCTCTTGGTTCGCGAGCAAGAAGCAAATACAGTCACGCTGCGCCGGCACTGACCGCGTCATATGTATAGCAGTCGAATTCGCTTTTCGACCGGCAAATTTATAAATACACACTAAAATGTTCAACATATGGTGCACATTTACAAAGTGCAGCGGTAAAAAAGAAACTGTGCAACTACCTTCTGTTTTGAAACTCCATGTGTGACTGAGCCGGCCGCGTCGGTGAGTCGGCTCAGGAGCGCGGGACGAGATCTACGTCATGCCGTCGACGCGCAGCAGATTATCAGTGTTGCCAAGCTGGTTGAGCCGGTAGTTTCAGTTTCGCCGTGCCGCCGGAACGAAACTTGGATACTCGATATCTACAAAACTATACACACAACCGAAAAACAAATTATATCTCGTCATCCAGGGTCGCCGACTTCGACTAAACTGACCATAACCCAAGAATCGTAAAAATACAGTGGAGTTGTCCTTTAAGCATTACAAGCCGAAGCCTTCTATTGTGACGGAGTGGTACAACTTTCACAAACGTACCCAAGGGCGCCAAGAGCCCATCGACGAGTTCGTAGTGGAGTTGGAAGGATTGGCAACGAACTTCGCGTTTGGTGCATTTTTGAGCGAAGCAGTGCGGGACCAGCTCGTCGCGCGTGTGGGAGATGGTTCCGGCGGCAACCCGTTCACGACAGCCGGACGTGGACGCCAACTGGCAACGCAGCCACCAGCTTCGACCGGAGACAACGGGGCAACGGAAACAAACACATGCCAATGACAGACAGTCGTCGCTCTCCAGGTGTGGTCGCCAGCATCAACCTCGGGACTGCCGGCCCATTAAGGCAAGGTGCTTTAACTGTTCGAAGTTGGGACACTTAGAGTCGATGTGCAGAACTATACGTAGCCATTTCACAGAGGAACGAGTGTCTAGTGTTGACCTGTACGTACTTGAAAAAAACACTGTCCATCGTACGTTGTTCAGACTGAGGTGAATGGAAAATTGATTCCGACGGAAATAGATAGAGGTTCTGCCGTGTCTATTATTCCGGCAAAGGAGCTGCTAGGCCATTTCAATGAAATGAAGTATGAACCAGTGAATTTTCGTTTGCGAACGTATAACGGTACAACCTCCCTAGTAAATGGCAGGGCCATGGTCACCGTGAAGCACGAAGGAGCTTGCTTTAGTTTGCCAATAGTGGTACCTGCTATGGACGAGGAACGCCAGGTGCCAGCCTTGCTTGGGCGGGGCTGAATGATACACCTTCGCTTAAACTGGTCGCAGGTGCTAAGACTGAACTCAGTATCTTCTAAACAGGAGTTGCTTCTGGACCAGTTCGATGACGTGTTTCATGTGCCTTTTTCAACAACCAAAAGCTTCCGTGGGTCCATTGCCCTGAAAGCAGAAGCGCGACCGGTGTTCTGCAAAGCCCGAGTGGTACCGTACGCTCTAAAAGACAAGATAGAAAACGCCTGGTGAGATCTTGAAGCGAAGGGGTACTGCAATCTATACAAGAAAGATAATTAGCAACTCCTCTTGTGGCGGTGCCAAAGAGTGACGGCACTGCAGTAAGGGTTTGTGGGGACTATCATGTGACCCGGAGTCCATGCATTACGGGGGCACACTATCCGTTACCATTGCCTGAAAATGTATTCGCGTCACTGGAGGGAGGCACAAGCTTCACCATGCTCAATTTGTCAAAAGCGTATTTGCAGCTCAAATGGGAGGCAAAATCACAAGAACTAATGACAATCAACCCCCTCTGGGTCTTCTTTGTTTCACACGTCTGCCCTTTGGGGTTGCCAGTGCACAAGCCATTTTTTAGTCAATTATGGATCGGGTATTAAAAGAGACGGAAGGCACAGTAAATTAAAAGAGATGACGCTCTAATTGCCGGAATAAAAGAGATGACGCTCTAATTGCCGGAAGGACCGGGGGGGGGGGGTGTCTTAGATGCACGGCGCAGGTGCTAAAAGACTCCATCAGCCTGGTATTCGAGCAAATGTTGCCAGGTACCAGTTTCTTCAAAGCCGTGTTAGGTATCTGAGTCACGAAATAGATGAAGCAGGAATTCATCCAACTAAAAGCAAAGTCGT
This sequence comes from Ixodes ricinus, assembly GCA_037355805.1. Taxonomy (NCBI): domain Eukaryota; kingdom Metazoa; phylum Arthropoda; class Arachnida; order Ixodida; family Ixodidae; genus Ixodes; species Ixodes ricinus. The sequence continues at coordinate 86,819 of JAZHYW010055835.1, read as the reverse complement.
TGCTATTTTGAAAGCACCCAAACCCACGTCAGTCACAGAGCTGACAGCCGTTTTGGGATTGTTGAATTTTAAGCCACATTCTTGTCGGGCACAACAACAATCCTCGGACCAATGCACAGGCTACTACACAAGGCAGCAAAATGGGAATGGACAGAAGAATGCGAAAACAACTTTTTTCAATGCAAACGGCTTATAGTGATGAGTCAGTGCTAGGGCTGTATGACAGCAGTAAGCCACTGCACCTTACGTGCGATGTGTCCACGTACGGCTTCGGTGCGGTGCTCGCGCACAACGAAAACCAAGACGAGTGGCCAATAGCGTTCGCGTCACGCACACTTACCTCCGCAGAACGAAACTATGCACAAATGGAGCGCGAAGCAGTGGCAATACGTTTCGGCGTTAAAAAGTACAAGTATTTATTCGGGCGGCAGCTTGAGATAGTGACTGATCACCAGGCTTTTGCGCAGCTGTTTGACCCAAAAAGGCATTCTAGTCAAGTTGCGATAGCCAGGATACCGCGTTGCTAAAATTTGTTGACTGCATATCAATATACCATCCGGTAAAAGGAAGGCCAGTGTGTGGGGCACGCCGATGGCTTGGCGAGATTGCCGTTGGAAGCGACTGCCGGGGAGGTGAAAAGAAATCAATTTTCTGGAAATTGATTTCTTTTTACCGTTAACAGAATTTCCGTTCAAGGGTACGGGAGGTGGCTCAGGAGACAGCAAAAGATGAAGTTCCAAGAGCAGTGGTGGAGATGACATGGCGCGGCTGGCCGAACGAAACGTAGGAGAATTTCCAGCCATACTTCAGCCGTCGTCACGAGCTTTCTATCGAGCAAGGCTGTTTGTTGTGGAACACTCGAGTCGCAATTCCACAGCTTCTAAGGCCAAGCGTCCTTTCCCGAATGCACGAGGGGCATTCAGGTATTAGAAAAATTAAGATGCTTGCTCGTAATATAATTTGGCGGCCGCAACTTGACGCAGATTAAGACAAAAATAGGAGTTGTGAGGTGTGCCAAAGCGTGTGAAGTGCAGCGCAGCCTGTACCACTTCTGCCATGGAGAAGAAAAGGCAGCCCCTGTGATAGAGTTAATTTAGACATTGCGGAATTGGAAGGGAAGGCCTTGTTGCTGATGGTGGATACATTTTCCAAGTGACTAGAGGGGAAACTCATGAACACCACTACGGCCTTAGCCACGATGGAAGCCGAAAGAGGTGTATTTGCTACATACTGCCTACCCAGGTTTGTCGTATCAGATAATGGGCCGCAGTTTAGATCGCACGAGTTCGAGCAATTCTTGAGTGAAAATGGGGTGAGGCGTCTGTTTACAAACTGGAAGACAAAAAGTTGGGGCGCAAGCGCACGTTGCAGCACCAGATCGACAACCTTTTATTTACCTATCGAACGAAACCCGACTCATTCACTGAAACCCGACTCATTCACCAAGCGAAATTTTCTTTTGTCAAAGAATTCGTGCAAGACTGTTCATAGTTAAACCCTGCGCGGTGACACCATGGAAAGATGAAATAGAACGGAACACGCTCATGGTGGATGAAAAGAGGGAAAGAAGTCACAGATTTTCAAGGGGTCAAGAAGTGTATGTAAAAGCCATGCGAAACGAAATGGTGAATTGGTGTCCGGGAAAAGTTCTGAACAGGGTGTTAACCGTTACATCTTTGGTTCCTTGGTGCTCGTAGGTGGGGTTGTTCGGTTTTGTCACGCGGATCCCCTCCGGTGTAAAGGAGATGCGCAAAGGGCCCCCTGGTCTAATATGTCACTGCATGACGAGGAGACAAATCAAGAAGGAATAAGTCATGATCAACCGAGAGAAGGGACAGTAGAGGAACTCACTTCACCTCGGCAGCAAGTACGACCAGTAGGCCCTCGGCGATTCACAAGACCCAAACAAAAACCTGAGATATGGCTACACCTGATAAATTTGTGGTCCTGTATAACATGTCGTGGTCGCGAAATAAGGAGAGAGATGTGTTGTATTGGTGGCCCAGTAGGGGGCTACACGTGGTTGATGATAGTGTGATAACACTGTGTGTTGATTGTAGATAACACCCTGGGAGGGCTTGTCTTGTTTCTTTCCTGTTGTAGCGGCCAAGCGTTAGTATTAAACTGGTCTCTGATCAAACTTGGTTGAATACATTAGGACACTGAACAGCAAAGAATGTTACCATCATGAACAAGACTATACAGTACATATCCATCAACAGAGTATAAGCATTACTATCAACAACAAGATTATGCGGACTACGACTACGGAATTGGACTAATAAAGTCATTTGTTCTTTAGATGCACGTGTGAAAGATGTAGAAGTTAAGCGCGAAACACATGTACGACGAAACCGTCCAATCCGACGTGCGGATTGCCGGAATGACCTTCGGGGGCGAGGGTTTTCATAGCACCGGAGAGCGTTAAAAACCCTCGCCTGCGACTGTCGTATTGCCTGATCGGACGTCGGATCGGACGGTTTCGTCGTACATGTGTTTCGCGGTTCATACCAGCATATTTCGGTGAGCACGCTAAAAGTTGACTTTGCGTAAGCCCGCTATACACGCTAAAAGTGCACCTTTTGTAGGCTGATTTATCAAAGTAAAAGTAAAAAGAAACTCTTGCACTAATTGCGTCCCAAGTAACTGCAATGAAGGTTACTCTCGCTAAATGGCTGGAAAACTTTATCAACGGCACTAAAAGAGATTCCGGGCCGTTGGTTCCAAGTGGTGCCTTGGGTTATGTGGACTGAAGCCTGGTTCACACTTGCGAATCGGCGGGCAAATCTGCAAGAATTCGGCCGCCGGGCGTTGCGTCCACTGTGCATTGCCACGGCCGATTCCGCTTCGGCGGCAGCGGATTAGTTGTAAGTGTGAACCAGGCCATGTGGACATGTGGGCACCTAAATATTTTTCTCCGCTTAGCGGAGAAAGATAATCAACACAATAAATTCTACTATGGTATTTAAAGTATCCATCTTCCCAGTCAGAAATCGCGATAAATTTTATTGGAGGCACTTTAAAATCTGGGCGCCAAAACAGTCGTAGTTTCGAACCATAAACCTCATTCAAAATTAAGAATACCACTTTGGTGTATCGAATCAATTTCGAGAGAGATATGCTATTCTGCATGGGGCCTACTTTGAGGCAAAGTTTTAGGGAAGACATATTTAATATATATAGCACTTTACTTTTAAACGCGGTTGGAATTGATCGGCGTTTTTCACTAGCTAAGAGGACCTGTCAAGTTGAAGCAAGAAAACAGAAATCTTTATTTAAAGAATCCCAACGGTTTCCAGGCCCGGCTCACTTCGTCTTTATTCACAGCTCTGCAGCAGTCTGTCGTGTCGTCTCCTGTCAGGGAAAAAAAAAAAAAAAAAACGTTCTTCTTCTTTGGTTTGTTTCATCCTGTCCCACGGTTCATATAAAAAAATGGAAAGAAAAAAACAAGCTGCAATTTTCCTTTCCTTCCGTATGCAATATGTCACGAGATACTGCTCACCCCTCAGAAAGATTTGAACCCTGAAGCTTTCCTTCTTTAAAACGAGTTTTGACAATTATATAGTTTTGTTTTCCACTTGAAAGGCATTAGAATAAAGGAAGTTGTACTTTGGTCATTCAAATAATATGATGCTCGTGTAGGCTTGAATGGACGCAGTACTAAGTCGAACATCTTTTTTCGGGTTTCTTTCGGTAGTATACAAAAAGGTTGCCTAGTCATCTGGCCTGTTTGGCGGGTGGGTTCTTATTTTGTACGTTGCGGCAGTTATTTTGTACTGCGATGAAAGCAGATCGGTTTTTTTCTAGTGTAGTTTTTTGTATTCTTTATGCTTATCTTTTTAAGCAAAACACACGGGCGCACGCACACAGACAAAAGGTTTGGAGGATTATTCTTTAAAGAGAAAGGAAATACGTAAAGCACGAGACAAAACCAAATACGTGTCCTTGAAACCCACTTCGTCTTTGCTTGCTCAGGTTTCCTTTCCTATTCGTCCACCGCCTTGTAAACATAAACACATTGATGTAGCTCTAGTCCATATACACATATTCCAGCTAGTCAATACAAACACAACCCAAAATATTATCTGTTTACAAGAAGCTCTACACTAAAAACGTCGGCATGTATACCCTTTTACTCCGTCCTTGCAGCGCCATTTCATTCCCGCGCGGCTCTCGGCTCGTTTGCTTTCATCGCTGCTCGCGAGACACCGGCCGCGCTCATCTTGGGGTTCCCTCCTCTTGTGCCGCGTCACGGACCGTCACGGTTCCGTGCCCGGGCTCACATCTCCGTCTTCGAGCCGTCCAACCGTTCTTCCGACGGGCCAAGTTTCTAAAGAAAGACTTCAGCACTTTCTGAGGAGCTGGGCGTTCGTTCTGCTGCCTGCCACCGGCGCCTTTCATTGCTGCCTTTGTGGCTCGTTCGCGGCGCTTTGCGCAAGCCGTCCTCTTCTTCTTTGGCATGCACGGTTCAGATCATAAGGAGCCTTCGAAGCCCTACTTTAATGGGTCATTCGTAAAAAAAATAAAGAAAAAGAAAAAAAAATAGCAAAGGGAGTTCCGGGTGAGGCTTGTTTTATCCAGGATGTCGAATTGATCGGTGTGGGTTTCGCTTCATCGCTTTTGTTGTTTTGCTCTAGTTAAATTCCTAAACACGGGGGAAAAAAAGAAAAAAAAGGGCAGCGATCTTTATTCATAAAGTCGTCTAATGCATTAAAGGCAGTATATATGCCGCTATCGTTTACATTTTTTTAGAAGATATTAAAATGTATTTTTTTCTTCATGAGAAACAAGAAATAAGCTACCATACGTTGAAAGAAGAAGAAGACCTTATGCCGGCGTGAACAAGATTGTGTTTTTCAAAATAAGAAAGTTGATAGTCAGCGACTTGCTCTGTGAGTTCTCACATCTTTCTCCTTGTATTTTCGCGTCGTTTTTCTATAATTAAATTGTCGTTCCGGGGTGAAGAATCTTTATTTTTACCAATTTCACCGCTAAATTTAGCGGGGAAACTGAAGGTGTTTCGGTCATGTAACATCAGATCGGGTGACGTCAAAGTTTGCGCTATATTTAAATAGGAAACTAGGTTGATGTTTAAACCTCGTGTCTTCAGGTCACGGAATATCAAATTTCCCACTATGTTTAACGTGGAAAGTGATTTGGTGTGTAGACAGTGCATTATAAGTTACCGAAAAAAGTAACGAAATACGTTACTCGTTACTTGCATATAAAAGGAACGCGTTACCGTCCTACGTTACCTCAAAATAAAAGAAATGCGTTACCGCTACCGATAAAAAGTAAAGCACCTTATTTTGCGTTACTTTTTTAATTATGTATTAACACGTTTTACTATTTTGACGTTACAGGTTTGCACTGGAGCATACCTGTAACGCCAAATCTGGAGCGTATGCTCCAAATTTGAAGAAGCATTTTATATATCCAGAAATTGAACATAATTACCATATCTTTTTTACGGTTCCACCTAAAAATACTCACAAACAAAAAAAAAACGCAAAGAAAAACGAAAAAAAATTAGACGCTTTGGTGCATAGAAACATGGAAAGAAAACGAGTGCAGTTGTTCTGAAGGGGAAGAATATGCAACGAGTGACGTAACTACGTTTCCCGTTACTCCTTTGGCGTTACGGTTTTGAAAATGTAACGAGCTGTAGCGTTACCAAACAAAGTAACGCTTTACAGGTTACAAAGTAACGCGTTACCGTCAACAGTGTGTGTAGGTCAAGTTGTGTCAATTTTTCCGCTAAATTTAGTGGGGAAACTTAATCGGTATATAAGTCACGTGACATGAGGTCAGATGACAACATCACGTGACCTAAACTCCAATTTAGTTTCTCCGCTAAATTTAGTGGGAATTGCACGGACGGATGGACGGACAATATTTTCGGATTGGGAGGTTCCTTTAGAAAGCATTTCACGCTTAAAAAATATTTTACTTAGAATAAGAGTTGTTAATTGCGAATAAATTAAAACCCGCAATAATGAGCCTTTGATATACAGTGTATAAGTTTTCGTGTTTGTCTCAGGGAATTTTCAAGATAACTTAGATGGCGTGCGTACTTCCCAGCTGGCGACGTGTGTTGCGATCAACGTCAACAGCGTCTGGTTAAAAAGAACGCTGTGGCTAGCGTTACGTCCGGACGGAGCACTGGAAACGCGTACACCTAACCCTCCCCCTTCCGCCCTCCTCTCTCTCCCCCGTGAACCTAGGGAAGGCGGAGATTTGGACGTAACTTGGGTTACGTCGGACGTAACGCTAGACACTTCGTAAAAACGAAACCAGTGAGCATAAGAACGAAGATAAGTTAAAAAGAAAAACTGCCAGGGAAGTACATGCTAACAACTTTGCATTGTATTTACTCACACCGCGCTGCTTTTTTTTTTTTTACTTTTGAACTTAGGACATTGGTGGTTACTCAGACCCATTCGACTGTGCTGGCACCGCAAACTACCCGCACTTGTTGGTCACATAAACGTACCCGTGTTAGAATAAAAAAATTACACATTAAAGTTGTTAAAATCGCAATTGCTCTTAATTTTGTTGCGGTGGAGAAAATATAGCGAGGATACCGTTTTCCCATCCAGGTGTCAGACTTTATAAGACTGGTTTCTATCATTTTGACACTTGTCTTTTTTATACAGTTAATAACACGCGCACAAAGACACAAATTCAGACTGAACGTCCTCAAGAGAAGGAAAGCTGTCCGGCGAACGTCCCGATAAAACTTGATGTAGACATTTCGAGAAATATTTAGGCGCACATAAAAGTATCTGTAGAAAAAGAAAAATGCACAAAACGTTCTCTTGCCTCGGTTTAATGCTGACCGTTCCGACCGATTGCTGACGCGACGGCTGCGAATATGACCTGCGTATGTACGTAGTTTCCCAGCTACTCGTGTTACGAGTAATCTCTCGTGCCCCGGCCGTTTTGGCGCAAACAGCCCATCAACATTTTTTTTGTTTTTGTTTTTGTTTTGGAGCGACAATCGATGCCAGCGACGCTCGTAAGAAGACCAGGGAGAAGAGACCCCATGAATCATGGCTGCCAGCCGAAGAAACTCAAAGGGCCGAGGTGTCCGAAGCGCGAGAGAGCGGCCTCGGATTAAATGGAGTCCGCGAAGCGAGGCGTCGTTAGGGATATCCTGTCGCTACTCCATCACACGGACGTGCTCCATCAGCGGCGGAAATACCTTATCGTCGGCTGTTAGCAATTAATGTGATGACACTTTCCTCTGCTTCGTTCGTCGGAGAATATACCTTTTTCGCGCATGTGAAAGTGCGAGCTCATGCCGGCCTGCGAGATTGATTGAGCAGAGTCGAGTGGCACGCAAACGCTTAACTATGCCCCATGGTCTGAGGTGCAAGGTAGATTTACACCAGAACATGCTAATCCTTTGTTCACAAACTATGTATTTCGCAAAATAGATACTTTACGGATCATGTTGCCAAGTTTAGTTCGCTTGAAAGAGAGATAACTGTTTTTGACTGCCGTGTACAACAGTCGTTGCTGTGGCCGAGATGTTTGGCAAGGATACAAGAGAAAAAGACGGTGCCAGTGAAACAGTGCACGAGTTTTCATTTTCGTAACTGGTATTTTTGCTACGAGTTTTTGGTATACATAAAAAATACTAAATCCGATGTTCATCCGCACATGTATAACGAAGGACCATGGATTGTTGTTGTTTCGTCAGTGTTGTATTTTATTTTGTGTTTATTTTGTTTTTGTCAGTGACAGAGAGCTGATGCGTGGGAGCTCTCAGTGTGAGCTTCACTCTTTTCGTAGAGAAGCGAGCCTCTCCGTGCCAAGTCAATTTACACCGAGAAAAATATTTTATTTTTTATTTTTAACCTTTTTAAATCATGCACCCATCGTCAGATGTAAAAGATGTGTACACCACATTTCACTTTCGTCTCCTTCTTCCTGGCATAAATTTAATCGTTATCAAAGTCCTTAAAAATATAGTAAAATATTAAATCAAATCATATCAAATCAAATCAGACAGTAAGATGAGAAGAAAGCTTACACGGGTTATAACATCCAATATTCGATAACTGTTTTCTTGTTATCTAAAACAAATTTCACTTAGCACACTATAGCTTTTCTTGCTGTTGCAGCCCTAAACTCAAAATCATAATCCGGAGGAAAAAAGCTAACGTTAAAATAGCATTCGCTCAGCACCTGCATTCGATAAGCAGCAGCCAAACAACAGCGCGTAAACCGACATGCAATGATGCGATATGTTTTGGCGTCCAAAATATAAAGAGTGCTCTTTAAAGGGTAACTGCAAAGAAAAAAATGTTTTTTTAATTAGCCTATATTGGACAAGCATGTCAAAAAACAAGTCTTCCGCGCAAAAACAAATTTTTTCTAGCAATATTTACGCCACAGGACGTAATTTAGTCGGAGTCACAACTTCTCCACATTTGAAACTCGCGCTCTTTCGACGCGCGCAGAGTGGCTGTTATACGTCACTCCATGACGTATAGCAGCCACTAGGTGACGTTTATACCAACTTTGTGGCGCGCGATTTAAAACGGACGAAATAGACGCGACCTAAAATCAGTCTCGCGAAATAAATATTGCTGTAAAAAATTTTGTTTTTGGCGGAAAAATTGTTTTGTGACATGCTTGTCCCAACTAGGCTGTTTAAAAATACACTTTTTCTTTCTTTGCAGTTACCCTTTAACACGTCTTGAAAAACCCGGAATACTGGAGACATGGTTATAAGCTGGATAGAGCACAGAAAAACAAACTGTAAGTCGCACGACATTTGTAACAACAATAAAAAAAAAGTTTCCCAAAATTTCCTTACAACTAAACTACGAGTGGATATTTATTTTAAGTAAATCGCAAATAAACTTGAATGCAGTAAATGCCCCTTTTTTTCATAAAAGAGCGGAAGAAAAGTTTTGGGGGTTCCAAATTTTTTTATGGTCTCGTGTTCATGTTTTACGTACGTGTTTTCCGCTCTGAAATCAAACCGCAGCAAGCAACTCTTTTCTTCGTTAACCTTAGCTGCGTGGTTACTATATTCACTTTTCGTTTTTACTCACATCTTTTTCTGAGCTGTGTTCCCGGACTAGAGAGTGCTATTTCACCGGAGCAAAACGATACTGAATATGAGACGCGCAAGCTTTCCTCGCGTTCACTGCTCACCACTATAGACAAAAAGAAAAAGAAAAACGACAAAAAAAAACACGTTGTGTTTTAGGTATCTTACACGACACGATACAGCTCCCATGTGGATGACAGACACTGTGCAACATATACGACGTCTTGGACAAAGGGCATATATTTCTGAAGCACAAAGGAAACCCGACGCCAGGCAGTCTTTTTTCGAAGCCCTATAGACTTGATTTTTAACCTTATTTTTTCCCGTCCAGGTTGCCTTGATGTTGTTTCCCAACTCAAAAATCAAACATGTCCTTAAAAAAATAATTTAAACAAAAAAATTATTATGTAAGTTCCCATCAACTAAAAAAGAATAAAAATATATTACATCTTTGCTGATTTACGTCACTGGTCCCAGATTTGACCTCATCTCGGCATTCGCATCTGAGGTCATCGTCGAATCCTCAACAAATAACAACACAGTTTAAATTTTTTATGCAGCGCAGTTTTTATATTATGTTTAAACAGTAACTAAACTAAAGTAAGTGAAAACATATTTTTTTCCCATAAATTATGGCCGAAGCATTTGTGTTGTGATTTAGTTAATTTTCAGGTTAACCATCTAAACATTCGACAATATTATTAAAATATTGTAGTATTTTTTAATGCTGGATCACATAAATATACAGTGACTGATAGTAAAGATGCGCAGGTTTGCCACGTTTGCTTTTTTTTTTTTGCCACCGCATGGGGTCTGGCTTTGGTAGCGCTAAGACCGCAGTTGGGTGTCTATTATGCACATACATAATAGAACCGAATCAACGTAAAAGCCGGACCAAGCGCGAAGGAAAGGTGCCCGGAAAGGAACAGCCGAAGTGCGAGGGCACTGCCTATCGTTGTAAGGATAGCGGAAAAAAAATTCGAACTAATTTATTTTACGATGCGTTCATAGTTCATTTTATCCAACATAAGTAAGTAATTTGGCCAAAACTATAATCATGAAATTTAGATCTCGAGTCTTACGTGTATTTGCTTAGTGCCTAGACTTGTTATAAGCCAGATAATATATAACAACAAACACTTTATCTTTACCCTAATTAGAGGGAACACTCACGCAAAAGAAACAACTTACTCCTTTTAACAGGAACACAGTTCAGTGTCGAGTTTTGTTCAATGCATCGCACTTTATTTGTTACTCGCATGGTGCACATTTTAATGTTACGGGACTCATGGCAAACAATAAATATGACAAGAAGAAGAACAACAACATTGTTGACACCTTGAGTTTTACGTTAATCGTTTTCTAAGATAATGTCTTTGTTTTTCTTTTTCTCGACGTAAGGTGGAAAAATTACATCTTGACTCCTTAAATAGAGCCATACCTGCGCCCTTATTTGCTAAGAAATAAAAAAAATGTCGCCGAGAACTGAAGGGCCAAAGGAATGAATTTTCTATTGTATTTAAATAAACTTTCAGCTCTAATTCACCGAAGGGTGTCCTGCATTTGCAAGTTCCTGTTACGGCGTCGCCGCCCTGCTGGCCAACTTCGGAAACGCAAAGAGGGGGATTTGTTTTGCTTGTGTAGGCTCGTAACGTGGGTGACAGAGGCTCACGAACACCACCCAAAACTAATATTACGCTGCCATAGCGCCATAAACGCAATCAAGACGTCGAAGAAAGCGCAACTTGCGTCCGCTCGTCAGCGAATACGCATCGCGACGCTGCTCGTTCGGTCGAGTGGCACGGGCCTACAACAAGCTTCCATCCTACTCAATACTGAAAACGTATCTTCACAACCTGCGTGTGCTCAATGGTAGGATGACTCTCGTGGAGTTGCCATCAGACATGACAGTGACCGTAAAAGTGCCGATGTGATCAGCGTCAGTAATCCCCTCTGGCCGAGTTAGCATCAGCCCTATAACGAAAGTTGTGAAGGGAGACGGATGCAGGGGCTGATCCGGAGGAGCCCCCGAGGGGGGGGGGGGGGGCAGGATAAAAACAAAAAAGAGAGAGGGGGGGGACAGAGAGGAAGCGCTCACTGCACACCTTATTAAGTGTTGGATATTTGTTTAAACGCACGTATAAATAGTACAGAGACATTATTGCGATATCTCCCGCTTCGAAGCGGGGATAACGGAATCTTAATTTAACTCTGTGCCCACATTGCACGACATAAGACTATGGTTTAGGTTTTTCGGTAAATTTCGATAAACCGCAAAAATTAACCCTCAAGTCGGTGTTCTCAAAATCGGTCCTTGAATAAAGAACAAAACCCAATCTTTGCGGAAAGGAATCATCTTACTCTACAGTTTTATTTTTGGCACAAAACACTGCCTCCAATGAACTGTCCGCGAGGCTGTTTTTGGTCTGGATCCCCACATCTCATTAAGGTAGCAATTTGGGCCAGTTGGTTCATGATCGCCTGAAGAAGCGCAAAAAATACAAGGACGAGGAAGTAAACAGACAAGAGCGCACTCGCAACTGGTTTTTATTTGTGAAAGCAATCATATTTAGCTTCGAACTAACACATACCCTCTCCTAAGATCTGTTTATCCCCCGTAACAAGAAGAAATACTCATTCCCCGATAAGGAAAGGGACGTGTGACTTATGCAGTTGTTCGCCCTTTGCCTGGATTTCAATGGCCTCATGCAGTTCTCTAGAAACCATATCCGGGTATCTAGCCAGAAACCTGGTGTCGCCAAATGACGGGGCACGTGGGCAACGACTGCAGTGAGTGGCAAGATGTCTCGATGGAGTGGCTTTCGTCACCGCGGCGTGTTCACGTGCACGATCATTGAAACACCTTCCCGTCTGGCCAATGAAAGACAAGCCGCATGACTTTGGAATTTCGTGGACAACACCTGTAGTACACTCCGTGTGTTTTTTGCGCTGCCTGGTATCATTGGGATCTTTCGATACAAGGGGATTATTGCTCATACGGCTCAACACGTGAAATATGTGTTGTCCCGTCCCCTGTTTTTATGTATAGAACTATTTTTAATGTTACATCATTACCAACGCGTTCACCAACAAGTAAATAAGTTAAGGGCAATATAAAGAGGCGTACCATTTTCGCTGCTGTGCATTCGATCTATCCGATAAGGTAGAAACGGACAAGCAAGACTTGGTCGGCTCGGACACCATACAGAAGCAAACTCTAACCACAAGTTCCGGGAATCAAATGCAATTCTTCGTTGTCATTCAGTGTGGCCATTGGGTGTAGGCTTGACCACCATCGTCTAAGCCAGACATTTTTTCTATGTCCCTACGCGTGGACCTGAGGAGATCGGAGTGACAGCCAATAACTTTGAGGTTCACAATAACGCTAGCTCCTCTTTTTTTCTTTTCCCTCTCTGAACGAATTCTTGGGAATGACAACAAAAGGTTTTCAAAGTTGGTTATCCGTAGCCTTTTCCACTCAGAAGTGCTAATGGTAGCTCGAAGGCAGCTCGCCTGGACAAGGTGGCCGAAGTAAAGCAATGATCCTCAAAGACCAATCACCCTGACGCCCGCGGAAGGGTGTCATATTTCTGTCGTGTTCAAATCAGCTTATTTTCGACATTCTTTCTTCTGTTCGGGGATGGCGACGTTTAATCCCCTCAGGTCGGCCGAAGCTTCCGAGGACGACGGTGAAGATCGCTACTCTAAGGCCCATTGTCAAATAAAAACAAGCTCGTTCTTTCTTTCTTTTGCGCCATGTTGTCAGGAGGATGCACGCGCGCTTTGTCGCTGGAGGCCCCTGCTTATCATCTTTACTAACAAGTCGCAGCAAACAACACCGAAACATGGTTTGGACGTACATCTCATAGGCTCGGCAGTAAAGTGTTCGAATTTCGAACTATGAAAGTTCAAAACTTCTGTGCTCGAGTAGAAACGTTTTGAGTCCATAAAATGTTCGCGCCAGGTTCTAGCTTGTGAAAATTGGCGGGGTCGGGGGAGGGGGGTGGTGATATGTCTCGGGAGGGGCTCGGGCTCCCGCCCCGCCCCCCTACTGGATCCGCCACTGGACGGATGGAAAATAGGTGCTATAGATTTTGAAGATTTGTTCTCACAACAAAAGGTGGGTTAAATGTCGCTTTATTTGCGATATCACAAATGTAGGTACACTGCGCCCTCTGGAGGCTTATACGCGGTTTTAGAGCGTGCGCGTACCCTTACGAAAATGCCATATCTGGACTTATATAAAAAACATATGGTTATATAAAAAATTGGCCATAACTGGCCATATAAAGCACATTGGTTTATATAAAGCATATCTGGCCAGATATGCCCAATTTTTGATATATCCATATTATGGGTCTGCCAAATCGGGGTCTATCTGCCTCCCTTATAAGGCGAGATATGTCCCAATCAGATAAGGCAACCTTTATTCTTACATATCTGTTTTGAAAAAAGCCGTGAAAGCTACACTTACGCGGTTTGTGCGAGTGAATTATACGCCCAGGGAGACATTATGTGGGTGGCTAATCTTGGCGATAAGTCGAAAAATTATTTAAAATTCACTAATAAACTTTTTAATTAGGGAAAATAGACATATGGTTCCAATAAGAACCTTGCTGAGCGTCGTCCAAAACCCCGAAATCAGTAATTTTTAGAAAAACTTTCCGCGCGTGAGAAGCGCAGTAGTGCGCTGAAGTTACCACTCGTGAAGCAGGTACAAGGCTGGGGCTAGATAAGAGGCGGAAAATTGCGCGGGCGCCTTACCGAAACCGCTAGCCTTATACCTGCTCCATGAGTGGTAACTTTACTGCACTACTACGCCTCTCACGCGCTCAAAGATTTTCTGAAAATGACTGATTTAGGGGTTTTCGATGACGCTGAGCAAGTTTGTAATTGGAACCATATGTCTATTTTCACTAATTAAAAATGTTAATTAGCGACATTTTAGTTAATTAGCCGACTTATCGCAAAGATTAGCCACCTACATAATGTCCCCCTGGGCGTATAATTCACTCACACAAACCGCATAAGTGTAGCTTTCATTACTTTTTTAAGACAAATCTGCAAGATAAAAAAAAACCACCCGGTATATTGTTATTTTCTGCAAAAATCTACCAAAAGTGACTTCTCATTTGTATAAGAAAAATACCAATTAGATATTGAGCATGTACCAACTTTTATTAATTTTTACATGTGCTGAGCTTTACGCCACTCCTGATTTCACTCAGCTTGGTTCCCAGGGAAAGCAGCATTATCGACATTCGCGTAACGAATGTCGATGAAACGTTAATGTCTACGAAACGTGTGTCCATGAAACGTGTATCCACGAGAAGGTGGCCGTGGAACGTGTTATCACGAAACGCAGGGACAATAAAAAATTCAGTATTCTACCTGCAGTTGTGACATGATTTCAGACGGCCAATGGCAGGTGACTGCTGGTAGAATTTCGGGGAAATTATTCTCCCGGCTGCCAGGAAATAGACACGGCCTAATTCTAGAGGTAATCTGGAAGAGTACCTGTAGGAAAACGATCAATTGTCCCGAGGTAGGTTGCAGCACACTTACGTCGACGATACCGGACTTGAAAGGTGTAATCCGAGATATATGTCGACACGGGCACGGCAGAATTAACAAGCACTCAAAACACAAAAACGAGAAGGAAGATGTCCGTGAGGATTCAACACGATGTAGCACAAGCTGTCATTTGTGGAACCGAACACTAAACGCATCACAAAAAATTATTGGGCTTCTTTGACGAAATCGCTTGTTGCCGATATACGGGTAGGACATTTCGAATTTACTACAGAAGCACAGAATCCGCAGCAGCCACGCAGGGCGCAACAACACGCCAAACTAGGTCCGGCAGCACGCGCACGTTCTACCACGCTTTCAGCTTAGGGAGAGAGAGAAAGGAGAGAAGGAAAGGCCAAAACGGGACTACACACACAAAAGGCTTATCTTCTTGGGCATCCTAACCAGGACCTGGTCCTGACCCCAACAATGACCACAACGAGAGGATTTGTCCCTTGTACTTAAGGTTGATAGTGCAGTGAATGCTATGTGTGGCCTTGGGCTTGAGGCAGGTGCCGTGTTCTCCTTATCACCGGCTTCTAGACTGTAGGCACGTGACCCTAACCGGAGACACGATTGGCCTAAAACACGCATAGCGTCTACCCTGCTGTCAATACCGAGTGAACAGGACAGCTCTATGAAGTCCAGCTTTTGAATTTCCAAAGAAGCTGTCCAGCACAAAAGTGACCCAAAACGATGCAAGTTTGGAGATACTATGTTTTACGCCGTATAACCCACATTATCGGGCGACACAAAGAAAACAAAAAATAGCAATCGTCAAAGGTTGTTTTTTTTTCCAAGAAAAATAAAAGCTTTTTTTTTCTTTTACATTGGACGGAGCGATGTTTATGCGGGCAGAGCTTTGCTTGCACTAACAGAACAAAGTAGACGAATATAATATTATAAAATTCAAAATTTATTAGTAAAAATATAACACACCTTTTAGTTAATACATTGCTTGAAAGAAAGTCATCCTACTCTTCAAAAAATCTTAGCTTCTTCGAGTAGATTAGACGATATCGTAGGTTTTTCTTCTTTTTTTCATTTGAGTAGACAACTAATGCATCACGACTATATTATGTTTTGTCGTCAGCAAATATTCAAATATACCCCAAAAAGACGACTCCGGTTTCTATTTGGAAGACCCATCTGTCTATTGGAAAGTTTTCAGCACGTGTTTTCCAACCGGCTTCTAGAGCTTCGTCATTTGACCGGCAGAAACTGAATATTTGATCCGCTTTTTCATACCGGCGAGCGAGCCTGCATAGAAAGATTTGTGCTCTAGCCACTACGTATCAGCAATTTTGCAAAATTTGCCAGTAAGATCGCTCCACGTTCAGAAACGAAGATTTATTTATTTGTAGATTAATGATATGGATGACAATTTTTGTATTATTAAGAATGTAAAGATACAAGAGCCCGTGGACACCGGTCACGCTTAGAAAGACATACCGGCTCATGATGTGATTCCCTATATTTCTGCCACTTCGATTGCTTGTGGTGAAAAACGAAGGGGTGTTTCAAAGGGCCATTAACGCGTCAGAGATCCGTTCTAGGCGCTATTTGCGTAAACCACGAAAATCGTTGCATCGCCCCTTTAAAGTGTGCAGAAACGAGAATGTGACGCTATGCATTAACTAAGTACATCTCAACTTCCGGAAAAACCGTTTTTCGGCACAAATTCGTGAGCTGCATTTCCGGCTTTCTGCAAAGGAGCGCGTGAGCCTAGGTGAGCTTAAGTGAAAGCTCCTCTTAAGCCCGGCTTCTACCTGAGAACGCAGCGGTGGTGGTGAGGACTTCGATCGCGCGCCAACTGCGTTCCGCGGGGATTGGAATGCTGCTTAATCTGGTTCGGCTGCGGCGCCTACAATGATCCGGGATTACATTTCTCCTTGCTCAGCTCTTTTTCCTACTAGTTTTAAAGTTCTGGTGAAAAAGTGTGCTGAGTAGGGTATTATTCTTACCTCGGCAAATAGAGGAGTTCGTACGTGTTTCACGGTGTATGGCGTTTTGCTTTATACCTGCATAGCCAGCTCTTCGGGTTTGTGTAAATGTGCACGCGGTGTCCCACGACAGCGAAAAGAACGCCACAGGTTCAGCCTGGCTTCAAACATGTCTGCGTGCGAGGAAAGGCTCACTGTTCAATGCGTTTAACAGCAGTCGTCGAGATACCTATACAAGCCTATAGGTCAATAAAAACACATGGGGGATTTCTCACTACGTGGTTAAGAGCTGTCCTATATAAAACCCGAAGACACGGTGACCTCAGACACTAGACCGTCTTCAAAGTATACCAAACATCCCTGTGTTGGTCTTGGCAGTCCTTATTCTCCATAAAAAATGAAAGCCGCTTACAACTCCCTGTAACGCCGAATTAGAGCGCAGCTCTTGAGGAGAAGGAGGGAAGGGTGCTGAGGGTCACGTGTTCTCGGGGGGGGGGTCACGTGACCTCAGGGGAGGGGGGGGTCATGTGACCTCGGGGAGTGGGTCACATGACCTCACGGTTACGCCGACGGCGACGCCGACGCCGCTCAAGCCGGAAATGGGCGCCGCCTAAGAGCTGCGCTCCAAAATTCCACAAGGAGATGTGTAGAAAGAAGTAGGTTGAACATTGCTACCAATTTCTGGGACAATGACAAGTGATGATAAACCTTTCCTTTTTTTGCAGTCTTTGGCGTTTGGCGTACACACGATAATTAACTAATTAACGTTTAAGTTTATTTGCGTTTAAGTTTTATGCGCGAGATTTCTTATTGTTGCATCATGCACCTGAAAATGGCAGTTTTGGCGGGTTTGTTGTTTTGTGATTTTTACAGCGCGTCCTTCAGACCCAACTAACCCAAGTTTGTTCCCCAAAACATCCATACGGCTCGCTGACTCAGGCAGCAATACGAATCAAAGGCCATCACGTGACGACGGGTTTAGTTTAATTATTTAATTTAGTTTTCGCAGGAACAGTGGATGTCAGGGTGTTACATTTTAAAACCAGAATCCATTCCAGTTCACAGATGTTGCTGAAAAAAAGGAAAATTAAAAATGCTGTATCTGGGTGAGATGGAGGCTAACCTTTGCATAGTGATCAATGCTAGGGAATATGGAATGTGATGGTAAAAATAATTGTTCGTTCAGATGATTGTCAAAGAAGAGCCTGGAATGAGACTGTTAAGCGATAGTACATGCTGCGCAAATAAAGATAAGTCAGTGATAAATAGCGTTTCAAACACACTGACACTAACAAACCTACAATAGCTTCATCTAAAGCGAACTGCTTAAATAAAGCGCCGAAAAAACAAGGACCAATACACGAAGAAAACGACACAGGGCGCCCTGTGTCGTTGTTTTCTTCGTGTCTCGGTCCTTGTTTTTTCGGCGCTTTATACCCTTTGCAATGTACCAACTGGCCCCTCTAATCATATTATTGCGAGCTGCCTAATCTTGAATTGACTATAAATTGGATGCAACATATATAAGATCAGAGCACACTGAGGATGCACATTCTCATTTTGGGCGTACTCTTCCAGCGCACACAAAAAGTGCGATAAATATATATATATTTCAAGAAGCGAAGTGGAGATTATGACGCAAGAAACCAAGCGTGAAACTTGTATTGAAAAGTATGCTCTCAATGTGTTTCCTGGGAAAGTTCATGAGTGAAGTCTATGCCAAAACATTTACAGTGTGAAACAGAATCAGAGTAAAGGTTACCAAAAGAGTAACAACTTAAAATGTTGACCGCACTAAAAAAAGAAATTCACCCATACGACCCATATCTCATCTATGGAATACCCATATGAAAAAAAATCAAGTTGTTTTATCAGAGGACTTCACAATCGTAGGGGAAAAAAACGGATATTTATGAGCTATCAAGAGGAAACGTATGTTGGAAAACCATGGCAAAACATCAAACCCGTGCGTTCTTCATTGAGAAAAGTGCATATACCATATTCATACGGTTCTTTCGTACGGCAGTTTAGAGATATTTGGGTCGTAAGGACGCAAATGTTGTTGTTCTTTTTAATGCGGAAGTATGATTAAAACATTAATCTGGTTTTCCGTACATTTAAAATCATTTGTCTGTTGTAACACCCACCATTACCTTTATCTGATTTTTAGCGTTTCAAATGTGAGACAGAGACGGCAATCGAATGCAGACTCTGCAGAGCGTTGCGGTCAACCTTCGCCGGATAAAACTCGACCAACCCTGCTCAGCGTCAAAGCAGAAGCGCCGTGTCGAAGCGCTTTATAACGACAGAGTGTCGCAAATGGCGACGAACAAATGTGTCCGTCAACATGGGGGAAAGTTCTAGAAAGGGAACACTAATCCCCAAAACATTTGCCACCACGTTCGCGAGCAGATTTGGTCTACCATTTTTTAGTAGCACGTCATACTATATATGGAAGCTGCCCAGAAATTCTCGCCCACTTTTTTGGTGCTTTTTGAGTGTTTTAATTAGAATGTCAAGGTTCAGCCATTACTTTGAATTTTAATTTTCCTTCGTCTGTTTACTCGTATGAACGGCATTTCAAATTTCCTCCTAAGATGTTCCAATATTTTCTTACGCAGCAGCTTAACCAATAAATATATAACTTACCCTGCCTAAAGAGTTTGATCGTGATATTGGAAACGAGGTGGGCTTTACTGATTCATATAAGTTCACCCGGCTTAATGCTAAAAAAAAAAAGTAACAGCTGGGAAAAAAATATATGCAACAAATTTTATCTCTCCGCAGTTTATTTTTATAACGAAGCAATTTCCATGGCCTGTGTTACGACAACAATATTGGTTCTACCAATATGTTATTTTTATAATGATTACTCGTTATTGGTGATCGCGATTTTATTTTTGTCCTAATACAGCCGGTCATATTTTGATATCGCTAGAAGGCTCGGCGAGATTTACGGTAAATCAACAAATGGCGAGCGACCGTGGGTTAGACCCAGAATAACAAACACAAGCGAACGGAAATTACGCGCAACAGGGTACAAAACAAACACTGCAGGTGCCGCCGATAATTGTGTAGCGCCAGTCTCGGGTGGAAGATTTATTGCCAGTCTTTGCTCCAATCCGTGTACACTGCCCGACGCCGTTAGAGCGAACGAGACTTTGGCACTTTTTCGTGTTCTGCTCAGACACAGTGTTATTGGCGGGCAATGTAGTCTGCCCTTTGGGTTTAATGCCCCGAATGTGCACTTTCCACTACGCCGTATAGCTACTGACAGGTTAAAAAAAAAAAAAAACGCGGGAAATGGCGGGTTAGAAGCATCTTTTTATTACCAAGACTAAGAAACAACGAAAAAATTCTTGAACATAATGACGCCTGTGATTCTTAAGTTGTCAGTGACTAAAAAGAAACAAAAACATAAACGGATATCACTTGTTCGCGCTCACAGTGTCGACCAGTGTACGCACATGGTCGGTAGCCTATTTGGGATTCGCGTTCTCAGTCTGCTGCCCCGCCCTCTTCGCGTGGGTGGCGAAATAAAGCAGCAGCTATTCGTGTTGGTGTCGGCTCCATCTGTGTCATCCGGTCAGAAATAGCACGACACTGGTGACTGCATAAGACGGCCTGAGCACGCAACTTGTTCGGTTGCAAGAGTAACCGTTAATAGCCCGGTCAAGGACAAACTATGGAACTCATGCATTGGTGTATATTGAATACAGTGATGTCTCTTTAATTCAGACACCTCCGTTCCCCCAAAAATCCGTCCATAATGTGAGTTGCTTATCATACCGAAACCAAAATGCATGTATTTACCTAGCTCGTCCTCGAAAATGTTGTCTGTGTAGCGGGACATTCATATTAATAAAGTCTGTATTAACGAGATATGACAGTACCTGATTTACTGAAGAAGCATACAGTCGTCTTTGAAAATATTCGAGGTTGTGCCCTAAAGTACACCTTTTATTGTGTCCCATGGAATTAATGTTTTAATGTGTCATTCACTCTCTCTCTCTCACTCTCTCTGCTTTATGTTATGAATACCCTACGCCTTATTTATTATATAATTCTGTAAAATTGTTTTTGAGTGACCTTTGAACAAGATATGTCGTTGCGCGCTTGGTACGGATTGTTGTTCTGTTCATTTTTTTACTGCATTTCTTGTGTTTTTTTATGTTTCGTCGTCGTTGTGGCTTGCGAAGCAATCTATTCGGGTAACGAGTTCTCTTCAGGCATAGCAAATCTGCCACTCTAGCGTGCTACTCTAGACTTTCTGCCTGCATAAGGCAAACGAACTGCTAATGGGCACTAGGCAACCACGTTTTATAGTATAACGCCCCTTCCCCCTTCCACTATCCATTTTCAGCATTTTCAAGTCCTTGGAACTATTGGGATAACATTATTAACGATATTTCAGTGTCCGCAAACATTCTTGCTGTTATTTATCACGTCGATGAAAAATAAATATATCGAGATGTATTTGTACGTTTGTTTGGCGAAATGTTGAGATATTAGTAGTCAAAAGTTCAGGGACGTAGTGAAATCTCACAAGTTGGCCACACCTGGAAGGAGAGCAGTATCACGGAGTACTGACGTGGCACATGTCTCATAATCAACACACGTGCTGCTCTGCAACCCTCTAAAGTCGGTGAGTTAAAGCGCGTACTGTGAGTGTTCGCATAGGACGAGTACAACTGTAGCATACCGACGCGTTCGTAGCGATATAGTTATATGGCATCAGTAAGACGCCGACACGGCTTTCACTGGGCCAGGCAGCAACTGCTCGAGCAGGATATCTAGGTTTTTTGTCGTATCGTTACAGCTCCTGTTCATGTACCTGACACCATCATGGCCTTCACTAGCAGGGTATGGCAACACGATCACCGAAGAGAACATGACATCGGCTACATCTACGCGGGCTTTTATGAAAACGTGCCCCTCATCGTTTTGCTGCTCTACGACGATTGGACTTAATCACGTGTTTCGGACGGTGCCGCTTCCGCTTGAATTCATCCTATCGTCTTCATCCACCACAGTGACGTAAGCGCCACTGGGTGAAAACGCGACAGCGACCTTCAAGTTCTCCAGTGGGCCAGGCAGCAACTGCTAGACCAGGATGCCTAAGTTTGTTTTCGTATCGTCACATGTTAGTACTTTTGTTTACCCTGGTTTCAAAAGAACCATTTTGTGTCTTTTTTCGCTGCGTGGCCCCAGGGCATGTTTTGCGTTGTACCTTGAATGTTTAGAACTTTATAGCATTGTTAGTACTTCGATTAGTATGTTTTCGAAGTGTAAGATGTCGTCTACTTTTGCTGCTCGCTGTGGATGTCGAAACTAACCCTGGGTCCATGTCTAAAGTCCATGAATAGCTACTTAATGAAGTATTTGATGTCGTTAAGACACTATAAAGAGGCCAGGGCAATATTCTTCGGGAGGTTCGAGAATGAACAATAAAAGAGCGTGCCACCGAACAATCGGTAACTGCTCTCACAACACCTGTTAGTTTGGTAAAAAAAAAAAAAAAGCTTTGAACGATGAAAACTGTCGCCGTTACGAATAGTACGGTGTCTGCATCACGGATAGCTTCAGCTGTTTCCGAGACAGCGGAGCTCAAGGCGCGTTTTGATGACGCAGAAAACAAAAAAAAAAAAACGCCGGTCAAATTTCTCTTCTCTTTTTTTTATGCGAACAAGGAAATTTAGGAGCAATTAGAAAAGGCTGTTATAGATGCGTGTATCCGAAGGTTAGGAATTTATCATTCAACAATCGAAAGAGCGCATCGCCTCGGTAGGTACAATCAGCAGAAACATCGGCCAATAATCGTAAAACTTTTTTCGTACAAAGATAAAGATATGATACTTTCTAACGCCTACAAATTTAAAGGTACACACTTTTCTGTGAGTGAAGGCTTTATACCGTCCGTGCGTCTCTCTCGGCGGAAGCTACTAGAATTTTCAAAACCTCAACAACTGCCTTTCAAGCCGCGTTTTGATAAGTTACTTATTAGGGATAAATGTTACATCTATATACCTAGCACAAACTTTGTGAGCAAGTTAAACTTCTTTGATCCAGGTCGAAGTTCGACTGAACATGGCGGCGGAACTTCAAACCAAGCGTCAGCTTTTTCGAGCTCACCTAGTCTTACCGCCTCAATTTCCAGTCGAGCTTTAGGTCCATCATAACGTTCAGAGAGGAGTGGCAGGTCCAATGCTGTTGCAAGTCCTGGATAATATTTATGTTATTTTTGTTAACGCTAGAAGCGTAATGAATAAACGCGAGGATTTATCGTCAGTTGTAGACTCGTCTGGCGCGGATATTGTCGCTCTAACCAAGACCTGGCTGTCAAGTAGTTTTTAACTGCCAGAAACGTTTTATTATATACTACCATGACAGGATGACAGGACATAAAGAATCGGTGGCGGCGTCTCGGTTGCAGTGGCTGAAAATTTAAAATATTTTCTTATCAACATCGCTTCCGAACTTGGGATAGTGTAAATTAATCTCCCCTTGAAAGAAAAAAAAAAAAAAATATATATATATATATATATATATATATATATATATATATATATATATATATATATATATATATGTGGTAGAAAAGTGGTGAGATGGGCCTAGTTGGGATGAAGACACGTGGAACATAACAGGGCACAAAGGACGAGGACAAAGGATAGGAACACACAAAACACACAAGCATTTTTTAACACACCCCTAAATTATTTTTGCGGATGTCTTATTGCTTTTCCACTGCGAGTGCGTCTTTTGTTGGAAAGATTCACTCTGTGATTAACAAAGTCACTGTTCGCTTTCCAAGGGCACCAATGATATTGTTAGGCGATTTTAACTGTGCTACCATAGCTTCGTCATTGGTAGGTACTTCCGGTGGATGTCTTTTTCGGAGTGCTGCGAGGTTTTCAGTATGTGTTTTTAATTTTTCACAAATTGTTACGCAACCTAAACATAATACGGCATCAACCGCCTCTTTGTTAGACCTCATATTCACAACATCACCAGACATTATTTATTCAATTACCTATATGCCTGGTCTTAGTGACCGTTCTTTATAGCATTTTGATTTAAATATTCCTAAATATTACACATAAAAAAATTAATAAAATATACAACTATGGCAGAGCCGACTGATGCAATAAATAACGAAGTGTGTCTCTTTTTAGATGAATACATGCAGGGCTTTGATGAACACTAAAATACACACAACTGGTGCCTATTAAAAAAAAAGTTGCGTAACTTTTGAGTGCTCATGTGCGCCTTCATAGAATATAATCTTCACCTTAATCGCCTTGGTATAGCGCTACTTTAAAAAGAAATTTAAAAAAAAATTAAAAAACGAATGTTTCGTGTTGCTAAGCGGTCGTATTGTTGCTCAAGCGGTCGAAGCATATCGTATTTCTGCCGACTAGTAAAAAAAATCAGTCGAAGAGGCGAAAGCTACTTTTATCAATAGTACATTACCATCCATGATAATTAATAATCCCAGTTAATTTTGGAAAGTTATTTATCCCACTACCAGTGCCGATGTAACGCCCAGGGACGCTCAAAGACCGTCAGCTCGAGCTATCCAATTCTTCGAGTTTGTGATTTTCTGCAAATGATTACAGTTATTGTGGATGGAGAAGGTGTTAGGAACATTATTGAAAACCATAAATCATCCACTACCGCAGGCATCAATAATATGAATGCGACGTTTTTGAAGAATACTAAAGTTTCTTCAAGCAACATCTTATCCGAGCTATTTACCCAATCACTTCAACAACATACACTACCAAGAAACTGAAAGAATGGGCGAAGGTGATTTCCCTATACCATTTTCGCCGTCTCTACTTAACTAGCATTCCATGAAAAATCCTTCAGCATGTAATTTCTTCCAAGATTACTAACTTTTTCGATTCAAACAATTTTTTCACCTTTGCACAGCACGGCATCCGTAAATTTTATTAATCTGAAACCCAATTTCTTACTGTCACTCATGACGCCACTCTGGACCGGGGTTCCATAACTGGCTGCATATTTCTAGATTTTTCGAAAGCTTTCGACAAGGTTCCTCACGTGCTTCTTGTTTATAAACTTCGTATCTAAACATAGATTATAACGTACTCGCTTGGATAAGGTATTTTCTACCACTGCACCCAATTTGTTCGGGCTAACGGAACATGCTCATCACTCACGCACGTTAGCTCCGGTGTCCCAGACGATTCCGTACACGGTCTACTCTTATTGTTTATTTATATTAACGACCTTCCTGCGCGTACCTCCTCTTTCGTAAGCCTGTATGCTGACGATTGTGTTATTTATAAATAAATCCTTAATGATTCTGACGTCTTCGTCCTTCAAACTGACAATATTAATGTCGCTCATTGGTGTGCAGATTGGCTCATGAAACTTAACATTTCTAAATGCATATCCATTAGAATGTCTCGCCAAAATAACACCATTCCTTCCTACTACATCAATAATTCAATTATGCTTTCTGTTTTCTCCCATAAATATATTGGTGTTTATCTAGCCAAGAACCTCTTTTGGAATATCTCTGTCGAATATGCAACTAAAAGCGCTAATCAATTACTAAACTACATAAAAAAATCTTTTCGCGAACTTTTATATCTTTAAAGCTTCTTTTATACAAAACTTTAGTTCGCTCTAAACAGGAATATGTAGCCTCTATCTGGGATCCCGGTATCACCCTTGCATCTGTTGTTGAGTCCATTCCGAATCGTTCCGCTCGTTTCATCCTTCCAAAATCACCGCACAGCCAGCGTAACCTTTATGAAAGCATCTCTATCCTTTCCTAACCTCTTTTGTTTTTTCGTAGAAAATTATGTCGTTTATGTGTTTTTCACAAGATTTATGACCCTAATCCCACACATCATAAAACATTGTTTATAGAACCACCTTACATATCATGACGAACAAATCACCAGTTAAAGGTAGTCATCCCCCATTGTACCACCTCCTCATTTAATGTCTCTTTTCTTCCCCAAACCTCAATTGATCGAAATCGCCTTCCCGTGCCCATAGTCTCAATAGCGGATGCTGCTGACTTTAAAATTGCGATTACAAATTTCCTTGTGGTTTTCTAGCCATTGTTCCTATTTTTATCTTCTTCGTTGCTATACCCATACATATTTTAGTGAAACCTCACTCCTTTGGGCCCTCAGATAAAATAAATGAAATGAAATGAAATGAAACAAGTACGCAATGATCGTGACATTCTGGATTGCTAAGGTGTGCGGTTCTAGTGACTTTTTAGTGACTCTCTTATTTAGTTTTAGTGACTCTCTTATTCGGTGTGCGGTTCTATAATAAGAGTCCAAGGTTTTAAGCATTATAAAATATTTCGTGTCAAAAACTGTTTCATGCACCGTAAGACTAAACTTTATAGACCAAATAATATTAAGTTGCAATATTAATATTCAGATATCATTGTCGCCTGCAAGCGTAGTTGCTGATGGTGCTTTGATATACATTATATACCCAGATCGTAGAACATGGAAACATTAATAAGCTGACAACCGGGTGTTTAGTGTTCCCAATAGAGGCCTGAGAGTGAATCTTAACACCAACGCATTCAAAACAGGGGACTGTTTGACTTATGAGGCGCTGTGAAAAAAACGCGATGAATTCAATAAAAAATATTGGCTCAACTGAATACTTTATTTCTCAGTCTTTTATCAAGGTTTTAGTTTTTCACGAAAATACTAGAACATCCATAATTTTATGGCTACATTTAATTTATCGTAGCTGAAATTCTTGAATAAAAATGGAAACAAGCGAACTCTTGTTTTCAACGTATGATTCCGCAGCAAGCGTCAATTATTTTGAATATCGAATACCTCCCAGTAACCTTCAAAAACATGCAGTAATTTTTGTTTTAGTGTTAGCTTCCGGAAATCCAGAAATGCCTAAAGATTGTATATCAAATTTATGTCGGTCTGCATTTTTCAATTCAGCTTTCGGAGTTTTTATGACAATATTGTTCTTTTTTATAGCTACCCGAAACACACCCTACTGTGGTGAATGAAGTAACGAACTGCAGCACCGTTAAAAAAAAACCAAAGAAAATCACATTTGGTTAAATAGGTCCTGAATGTAGGCACGCTGTGAAGCATAACAGAATGAAAAATAAACCGAATATTTGCACCATGAACCCATGTGGTTGTCGAGAAAGTTGCTAGCTTTGGAGTTTCCAGTAAGTTCTTAGCTCTCATCACAAAAGCAGCCTAACGTTAATACCGCTAAGAAAATAACCCTTTTGTTACTGTGACAATGAAAGAGACTTGATCTGGTCCTTACGTTGGCTTGAAGATGATTTATCCACCATTTTCTCAAAATTCCTACGTTAGAATCCTGCGTTAAATTATGGAGAAGCGTCGTAGAACAAGGTGGAATCAAGACCTGGTCAATCTGAAAGCGAAAGCCGGAGGTGCCTTCAAATTAAACAATAGCAGATTCGAAATATTTAATAGTTTACCGTTTAATATATTATATGCATTTTGATCATAACAGCTTTAGGTCGGGGGAAATAAACGACCGATTCCTTCGAAAACGCAAATAACAGACATTCCTATAGTTCCCTGAAAGTACATGGGGAGGCGAGTACGTACCTGAACAAGGCAATGGACATATAACACCACAACCTTGAAAGAGGCGCGTGCACATGAAAACGCTTCCTATTGTGGTGGTCTATAGAAGGGGAAGCGTAGCGATCGCTCGTTTTGCGCAACGGGCGAGAATAGTTCAGTGATTCAGCCTATCATCTCTAAGTCGACAGCAGCGCCGCAAGTGTCCCGAGCTGCTCTCGCTCTTTCTCCCTCAACCGTACATTCTCACGTGCTTAGTAGCAGTGCAGGATCGCGCTGCTAACAGCTCGCAGATGGTACTCATCTCTGCACGCTGAACCCTAGCCGCCCCGCTGCTGATGCCCTAGAGCAAAAGCAGCTCTTGCATGGCATTAAATAAATACGTTTTCTCAACTCGAAATTGGGACCCGTCTGGTGCGCGCAGTTCTCACACCTTCCCTGCTAACTTTCTATGCCCATACTTTGCTATACTTCGTTTCACCTTATGTTGTACTGCAGAGAAGGCTAGAAGCGCGAGCTCCTAGCGTTGGGAGCTGCTCTTAACGCACGAGAGCTTGTGCCGCCGAGATGTGCCCCAGAGCAAGGAGCTCGCGCTTGTAGCCTTTCCTGCGGTACACCATAAGGTGAAACAGAGTATAGTACGTCGCGCACTTCAGTGTCGGTGTCAGTAAACTACACCAATTGTCCGTGCGTTGAACTACGCCGGTTAGACCTGATACATCGTTATTTTCTGTAAAAGCTAAGCTTGTGATAGAGATTGCGTTCCCGCCGCCGGTGAAGTTCTCAGCTTACAATAGAGCCCACTGAATTTTTATTTGCCACGATAAACTGCAAAAGCCGCCTGGTACGGGCGCCGCGAGCAGCGGATGCGAGTGCGCATGCATCAGAAAATTTCCTCGTACAAGGACTGAGAGCGATGTGTGCAGCTACATCAATGGAACAATCAAATGACGCGTAGTTTAAGCCCTCGAAGACATATACCACTTGCTCTAGGGTGAGTTTGCGTTGTTCTTATTAGGGTCGTACCACTCTTTGTAGTAGCCAACACCGACCGCTGACGAAAAGAAAAAACAAATTGCCAGAAAATAGCATACCACCGTAGTACAACTCAAAGCGAAATGCTCGAGCCGGGAGGGGCTCTTTCATGCACTCCAGGGAAAAGAGGAAAAAGCACCGGCACACAAAAAGGCCCAGCGTCCTTCAAGAAAAATGAAGGTCTCTAAGTTCACTTTCCAGCAGAACATGAGGCAGCGGATCACGGTAAACAATACAAGAATCCCAGCAAATGACGCAATCTGAAATACAACCCCCCTCCCCAGAAAAAAAAAAAGAAAAAAGAAAAGAAACGCCACGAGCACAGAGACAATGGGCGTGACGTTTCACTTCCTCGTTGTTTAGCGCCCACCGCATTATTTAGTTCAAATCGTATGATCAACTTATCAGCTTTGCCGTCCGCTGGGATTCCTCTATCGCTCGCCGTGATTTGCCGTCTTCCTGTTCTGCCCGAAAGCGAACTCACACTCCTTTTTAAAGAGATTAAGACAGACGCGCACACATTGCTTGCTCCATTCCATACTTCAGATGCAACGCGAAGATGCGCCCTCGTCAACGCAGAGGTACACAAAGAGCGCGCAACGTCGACGCGGTTCAGGCGCGTCCGCTCGCGGCGCTGGTCTCCACCTTCGCGCGCCAGAGCCGTGGTCCGGGCCGCGTGTTCTCACTGCGAGAGCGAGCGAGCGCTAGCTCGGAGCTCGACCGACCCGGCGATGAACCGGCGAGAGAGTGGTGGCCGTCTCGCGCGGCCCGATCGCTGGAGGTCCTACGCGGCCTCGCGTGGGCTCCGAGGTCTCGCACTGGGCGTCCGTAGCCGTTGCACGTCGCTGGACGCGAGGACCGCCGGCGAGGACGTGGACGTGGACGCTGGGACTACCACGTCCCGGTCTTGAGCGCGGGGAATGACGGACCTCTGGGTGGCCACGTCCTCGGAGATTCGCCTGCTCAGGCTGCTGCTTCTCGCGCTGGTGCTGGGTGAGTGAGAGGACTCTTGATATCTCGGACGTTGTAGAGTCCGCGTGCCTTTGCGTTGAAAGTTTCCTGTTGACTCTGTGAACAGACAATCGACGAGCGTTTATGGGTCGATATTAACTTCGTAGTGTTCAAAAAACAAAACAGACGACAAG
Source organism: Ixodes ricinus (assembly GCA_037355805.1). Lineage (NCBI taxonomy): Eukaryota > Metazoa > Arthropoda > Arachnida > Ixodida > Ixodidae > Ixodes > Ixodes ricinus. The sequence goes on along the minus strand of JAZHYW010055835.1, from coordinate 57,460 downwards.
AGAGAAATAATAAGCATGGAGGACGGGAAGATTAGCGTTGGTCAAATATTCCTGGTTGACAGTTCCGTTTGTAGTATCGGAACTGTCAACTGTAGATTCTACAATTGTGAAAAGGAGATTCTACAAATGTGATATGTATAATCTACAATTCCCAGCTCTCGTAATTGTAGAAGCGTAGAGAAAAATAACAAAGAACACCGATAAACAATACAGCACGCAAGAAAGGTCAAAACACGCATGCACTTTACCGGTCACAAAACTTGCTGTAGGTTTTACTCGGTCATCTATAAGAGTTACATGCAGAAACACTCGCAGGCTGCTTTTATATTAAGGGATACGTATGCACACATAAAAAAGTATGTTTCTTTTTTATTTTTTTTATTACCCCAAACGTTTTTTGCGATAGGAGGCGATAAACGTGCTTGGATAAGTAAATGAGTAGCACTACAAATATCTTTTTTTTCACACAAATATATTTTTTGCGGTATAGTGTAATCTTGCAGTCACTGGCTCTGCCATGCGATACCGTACAGTCGAAGATACGTAATATATTTTGTTTACTAATATGTTCAATTTTTATTAATATTCCAGAGCAGTGCTAGATGCGTGCATCAAATTCAGAAATAAGCTATCCTTGTTTTTACTAAAAAGTTTCGGCCGTCCATTTACTTTGTCACGGTGCAGTGTCATATGACAGCGTAAAACTATCAACTGAAGAGCAAGTCATCTTCAAAATACAGTATGTAACTCAATGTAAGAGAAACTTAATAGTTCGATGCCAATTTGTAGCGCAATTTAGCGAATAGTAATCTTACCAGACACAAATTGAAGAAGTTTTGTATTAAAGGTCACTTAAAAGTAAAATTATATTTATGGTGCATCGATAATAACTATTAGATGAGAGTCACACCCACTAGGAAACAAACAATGTTTACAGGCGTCTCGTAGGACAGCCAATCGATAGTATGAAAGAAGAATAAGGCAGTTTGCTTTGATCGCGTGCCAGTATTGAGGTGGATAAAAGACCCCGCTTGCAATTTTTTACTTGGCAATACACGAGGGCCAACAAAGCAGCAGGCCTGTTGCTAAAACGTAACGTACTTAATAACCCCCCCCCCTCCCACAAAAAAAAAAAAAGTTGTTATTTGGTGTTTTTGCAGTTGACGCACATAGCGGTTTATGGTCCCGTATTGTGTTTAGCATAACAGGAATAAGAATGTTAAGGCTCCCCTAAAACGTTTTGATCAAGTCGGGCTGAGGCAGCTGAAAAGCGATAGTATTCTAGGAGTACATAATATTATCCCCTGAGAAAAAAAAATAATGTTCATATTATTTGTTTTTGTTCTTTCTCTCTTGCTTATGTTGTATGCCCATTGTGAGTCCTGACTCATCAATAAGGAGTGCTTCCTCGAAGCAGAGACTTTGCTGTTGGAAATGACAAATATATCCAAACACACCTAGGATCACTGCCAGCTCAAAGAAGCGCAGGACGTGGTGTCTTCAGGGATACGTATTGTCGCTCCTCAGCCAATCAAGTTGTGGCATTTGCCGTTAAGAGCATTGTAGGACCAATCACGAAGCAGTGAGCGTTAGCATAATAGGCCAGGCTCTGCGTGTCTTAAGCTCTCAGTGACCATGGTGGCAGAGTTGGAAAAGAGTTTGGAGGCAAATGACGCGAGCATGGAGACGTATTGCAACAAAGTCTTTCAAGTATCTTACACTCTAAGAAATGTCTGCGCGTCTACTTCCCCGCAAAACACTCAAAGGGCCAATCATTGCGATCTAGCAAATCAGCTCAGCAAATGATGAGGCAGAACATCCGTTTAGACCTCAAAATTAAGTCTCCGCCGTGGTATTACGCAAGGCAAAGCGTCGTACTTGCGTTCCGTAATGTAACAGCGCAGACTTAAATTTTTAGGTTTAAACGGATGTTCTGCCTGATCATTCGCTGAGCTGATTTTCTAGATCGCAATGATTGGCTCTCTGGGTGTTTTGGGGGTAAGTAGACGCGCAGGCATTTCTTAAAATGTAGGGCCCTAATCTGGAGAATTGGCGAAAAAGTCGGCGAGAAATCCGGCGGCTTTGATTGGCCGGAAATCCGGCGCCAAGGACAAGCGCGGCGTTGGCCAATCATGGCCGATAGATTTCTTGCCGACTTTTTCGGCAAGTGTGGTAGGACTCTATATTCATCAAACACAAAGTTGTGGCCGAAGTCTCTGGAGCGCACCGATTGGACTATCCCGACGATGACTTCGCGCTTTTTTCGCCGACGTCCAATCGGCGCTTTCCGCGAACTTTCGGCTCTAACTTTGTGTTTGACGAGTTTAGGGCCCTAAATTAGGGCCTCTAGTATGTATGGGTGGGCGAAATAGCGGCTCGAATCGGGTAGCACTGCGTCCTTCGTGGCCGTCACGGTGCTGGGGAAACCAACGAAACGACATCGTTTTGCAATCGTGAAGCTAGGAATTACGCTGTGATATGTTATTCGAACCGCTGTTCGCCTACCCCTAGTCATATTTGCGGCGAGATTGAAGTCCCTTGATACTTCTTTTACAAGTAACGACAACCAATACAGATGACAAAGCACATTCCGCTAGAACAAAATGGCGGCATTCAGTTCAAACGTCTGCTGTGCGCCGCCATTCGCTTCCTGAAACCTGCACCGTCATGCAGTCGGCGCTTGAAAGAATGTCGCTACTTGTAGGGAGCTCTTATCTAGGAACTTTAGGTGAGATGTTTGGGGGCGCCCTCCTATGGTGTTTGTAATGAGTAGAGTGGAAGCTTGAAACCATTGCGCTCTGAAAGCAAGGGCCCTAAATTCGTCAAACACAAAGTTGGATCAGAAAGTTCGCGGAGTGCGCCGATTGGACGTCGGCAAAAAAACCCGCGAAGTCATCGTCGTGATAGGCCAATTGGTGCGCTCCGTCAACTTCGGCCCCAACTTTGTGTTTGACGAGTTTAGAGGCCCAACACTGGTAACGCCCACAAGATTGACGTTCTTACAATACTTTTATTTTCGTCGATGAGAAATTCTTTGCTGACGTCACAGTCAGCATTCGACCAATCGTTGCAGGCCGACCACTGCGTGGCTTTTGATTGCTCCCGTCACCAATAGGCTCAATGGCGCATACACAGCACAATCTTAATCTTCTCTAAAATTGTTTTTTTTCCGGTGAAAGACCTATGTTTCCCATGCACGTGCAGCGATTATGCGCCAGCACAGGATTATTTCCGTTGCGAAATGCCTAGGATTGGACAGTATTGTTGCGACTATTCGTGTGCGTGTAGTCGCCATACCGAAATATCCAGCAGCTGAACTAAGGTTGCAAACATTCCTGCTCATATATATATATATATATATATATATATATATATATATATATATATATATAAGTCAAAGATGCGTACTGTCGGAGTTCCTAATTCGAAGTTTATTACGACGTTTCGAGCGGGGCGACAGTGCGCATCTTTGACTTATTAACTTTTCCCGGTCTATTGTTTTTATATTTACCTAACTTCACCTATATATATATATATATATATATATATATATATATATATATATATATATATATATATATATATATATATATATATATATATACAAGTGGTATTTCTCGTGAGACGGAGCTTACGTTGCACAACCTGCCCAGACAGTGACGCTTTGCAGAGTTCGGTGAGCCCGCCCAAGCGTACGGCTGGAGTTGGAGCATGACCTACGCTGTAACTAAATCACTGTTACCTAATCAAGCTACGATTTATTATCCAGTTTTTTCAAGCCGTAAATTTATTTGAAAACAGTCTGAGGTGAATAAAAAAACTAGTATTCTAGATGCAGATACAAAAATTGAAACATCCTAATATTGACAATAAGAAAAAAAAAGGTTTGGTTATGTTCTTGAAATTTTTTATATATAGAATATGTGCTACAAATATTGTGCGTACATTCAACAAAACACACTAAATATAGCGGACAGTGGCCACATGGCTGTTGTCAGTTGCTTGTTGTGTCATCTTTTTCCAGATAACCAATGCAAACTAATATAAACAACAACCGCGAGTAATTATTTTTGTTAAACATTTATCGTCTACATTGAACTGTGGAAGTTTCTCTATTCTTTTTTAGCCACGGGTTGTGCAAAGAAGATGGCACATTGTCGAAAAGTGTTCTCACAGGAAAAAGGGGGAGAATGGAGGGGGCAGTACATACCACTTTTAATCGCAAGGCATGTAGTGCTCTATTATCATCTACCAGAGGTCAGAAACGAGCACAGACTGGGCACGAGTACTGCGCCTGTTATTACGCTGGCACTCGTATTTTGTGCACCACTCCGGCCTCTGTCAGATGACGTAGGAAACTCGGCCCCACGGCTTTGTAATCAACGAGGTGTTTGTGTAGTTCACGTTTGGCTAACTACAGGGTGTGGCCGTAAGGATTGACACATTTGGCACGCCTTGCAAAATTCAAATTCTAAACGTACGAACCCGAAATTGGGCACGCGAACGTAGTTTCGCTAGAAGCTTTAAGTCTATTTTTTAGAGCTCGATTGTGAAGTAGTGAAGTGTTAAAAATTAAGCAAAATCAGAGACCGTGTTTTCCTATGTCTTACCGCCGAATTCACAAACCTCACTCAAATTGAGGTCCCCTCCACTTCCTCGAGGAAGGCGCGAGGGCGGGCGCTGGCCAATCGTGATAACGGATCCGTCATCACGATTGGCCAACGCCGGCCCTCACGCCTTCCTCGAGGAAGTGGAGGGGACCTTCAATTTGAGTGAGATCTGTGAATTCGGCGGTTTATTCAGCCTGTTTGTCGTCTGCACACTGATTTATGAGACCGCTCCCAAACAACTCGCTGAAAGCAAAAAAAAAAAAAAAGAACCCACTAAAACCTGTAGTAAAGGCTGGCGATGAGCAAGATGATCACAATAATTAACACATTTAACGAAATATATAAACAGTGGCCACCTGGAAGCAAGCTCACAGGTCAGTGTGCAGACGACGAGCATCGGGTGTAGGGCCTAGGAAATGCACAGCCGCCCGTTTTTGCTCTATTTTTAATATTTTACTATCTTTAACTTAAGTTCTAAAAAAAAGAAAAAGAAAATAGGCCTAAAACGTTTGCGGAACTACTTTCACGTACCCAAACTCGGGTAAGTAGGTTTTGAATTCGAATTGTGCAAAGCGTGCCAACGTAGCCTGTACATTGCAAAAAAAAAAAAAAATTACTTCTTATTTTTTTTTTTGACGGCAGGAGCTAATATTGTTGTCGGAGTGGCCAAATATTCCCGGCGATAACATTGTTGTCGGATATCCAAGCGTTTACAACGGCGTGTCGCGTGAGATGGGCGGCTTTTCCGGTTGGGGATTAGGCTGACAATAACGCGAAGTCTTCAATAGAGGGATTGCAGGTGCACTGTGCCGCCAGGTGCGGTCCCCTGAAAAAAAAAAGGGGAGGGGGAAGAGGGGGAGGGGGGGAATAGCAAGGTGAACGTTGTGGAAGCTTTTAATCCGGATCACTCCTGTGTGACCGAATTGATCGATCGTCGGTTGGAAGCGAGATCACGAAAGTTCCCAGCTGTTGGCGTAGATGCCGGTACAGAAATGGCAAATATGGCTGCATCGAAAATCGCAAAATATGAGGCGATTTAATTATAGCCATATATCTAATATTGCTATATATAACCTTACTTACACGATTCTTGATATGGCCATATGAGACATGTTCGTACGGGCACGGTCTCATTACTTGTTTCGTGATTGTTGCCTCCTTAGCACATTTTTAAATACTGCAATTGTTTGCGATCGGTGTGGCCATGGTTGAGTTTGTTTCCTGCTACGCCATTCGGACAACGGGCGTAACATCATTGCTGCTATACTCCGCGACAACTTTTCTTGGCGATGCAGTAGAAGGTACAGGCATGCGTTCCCTCTCCCATTCTGAGCGCTGAATAAAACTGTGCGCGCGGGCTCTCTTCCTCTCTCCGGAAATGCCAAGAAAAGTTGTCGCGGAGTATAGTTAACTAGGAACTTAAGAGACAGGTCTTGGTGTCCATGTAGTTTCGGTTAATGAAGTCCACTTTCATGATTTGCATGAGTACAACAATATAATAGCTACATATTGTCTATTTTTATGAAATAAATGATAAAGAGAGAATACAGAATAAAAAAAATCTGTCTAGTAGCTTGGCGGGTCATCACCCCCTCCTCCACTCCTTATTTTTCTATAAAATAGGATCAGTATGTTACAGTGACCCTTTTTATTTTTGGCAACTTCAATCTATAGGATATTTGATAGGTTTCTTCTATAACTACAAATTTTATTACATTAATAATGCAGGTTATCGTTAAAAGATAAATATTTTTTGAGTAACGGACGATCCTCCAATTATTAGCACTTAGGCTGCGCTTTTTCAATATTTTGTTTTATTGTATATTTTTAGCAATTGCCACTTGATTTCCATCTATAATATAAACAGAATCATAAACCGCATCGCAAGTCGTGTATGCTGGTTAGAAAGAATATTCTATCGAAAGAAATATTTGTGTGAAACAAAGTTTTACCGAAAAACAACCATCACATCATGTTCAAGCCAATTTGATTTTGCTACGAGCATTTAGTGCTGCAATATTTTAATACGCAAGAAAAAAATCTGATTATTATATAGAACGTCTGGTAATCGGTTAGAAAGGATTGCTGTGGTGCATCTAAATTCATCTTCGCGGCGCGAACTGCCTCACCACAAAGAACCGCGCGACCAAAAATAGATTCGCAGCGGAGAACACAGACATCCGGAGACATTACTCACGCCAACTCGATCGAACCATAACGCAAAAGCAGAAGCAAGGAGAGGATGCTTGGAGAGTCCTAATAAATGCTTCCCGTTAAACGAGCGCCTCGTGGGATTCAGGGAGCCAAAAGCACGAAAGCGTATGAGAGTGAAGAAGATGTTTTTGCTGCAAACACCATAAACAACAACGAAATATATATATATTTATAATGCGTCACAAGTTAAATTAGGATGGATTTGAATATAAGAAATTATGTTGTTGATTGTGCTGTTTGATTAAAAAATGCCCGAAGCACGCCAATTTTAAAAAATAAAAAAAATACTTCCTTGAAAAGTTTTAGGTGAGTAACTTTTATCATAAGAAAAATAGACTACTGAGCACACCAAGGAATTCATAAGGGGCATGTCTTCTTAAGAAAGACAAAACAAAGAAAAATCTTTCACGAGCGACATGCACCCGAACCCGGGTGGCCCGTTAATATGTGCTACGATAATATATTATCCTGACCTATGCTTGGGAGTTTCAGGGAGGCACCTGTCCCTTGACTAATGTCCTGTTAATGAGAAAATCCGCAAACTGAAGATTAGGCTGAAGGGGGGGGGTACCATGTGATCTGGGGGCATTACAGTTATGTTATAATCATTTTTATTGAAAACGAATAGGTTAATTATAAGGTATAACGTTCGTTTTTCGCAGTGCGCGAACCTGCGGAAAACAGCTAGATTAGGTCGTGCCCTCCACGTGGATATTTCAGTTGGTTGGAATATTCCTATTCTTCCTTTTTGGGAGGTGACAAACTCAGTGGCGTCATCTATTGGGTAGCCCGAGCATTCTTCCGGTTCACGTATATTTCCTAATGTCTTACTCATCATTCTTTTACCATAAGAGTGAATTAGGTCTGACAGTTGCTAGAAGTGGCCATTTCCAGAAGACAGCGTGTATATATGACTTCGCAGATACTGCGAAACCCGCCGTGTAGTTGAGAACCCGAAGTGGTTGATTCATTCATTCATTCATTCATTTCGCCTTAAAGTCACAGTTAGGGCATTACATGAGGGGGGGGCAGTTTAATACCATAAAACAACAAAAAAAAAACGCAGTAATGGAGAATAATACAAAGAAAGAAAAACAAAGTGTAGTAAAAGTTATACAAAATATAAAACAGCAAAATAGCACTCACATAAGCTGGGTTTGAAGAGCATTTAGGAACGCAGTAGAGTAGTTAATGGTAACTATAGATAATGGCAACTGGTTACATTCGGAAATGGCGAGAGGAAGAAAAGATTCATAAAAGTATTGGTTTTGCCGAAAATTCGTTTGATTGCACAGGAGTTATTGAGGCGAGATGATATTCTTTCTGGGGGAAAGGGGGGGGATACCAGTGAGTCCTTGAGGTCTCAGCAGTGATAATACATTTTGTGGAGGAGGCAGAGTCGGGAGAGTTTCCTTCGGTAGTGCAAAGGGGTTAGACCGAGTTTATTTTTTTACGTAGGAACACTGGTGAAAAGATAATATGATGCTAGGATAAAACGAGTCGCCCGGTTTTGCACTGCTTGTAAGGTATCGACAAGTTAGGGGCTATCTGCACACTGGCGCCACCACGTTACAACTCACGCGAGGAAGAACGAATGGAGGCTCTTAAAGGATTTCTGGGCCGACCGCCGCTACGATATGCAGTTGATGTCTTGCCATCGCGGCGCTTGAGCTGCGAAGCTGATCCCAAACAGAATTAGTGCCGTGGCGTTTAGTTTGTACAGTGGCTCCCACGCTGGACGCTCTATAGTATATGTATTTTTATAAACGCAATCTGGTCAAAAGGACATTTTCATTTGAAGGCCTTTCTCGCGAATGTGATCTTGAATGAACGTTTTGGTTGAAGGACTCAACGTCGCGTGAACGTCGTGTAGTTGGACGTTGAGGGTTTCCGTGAAATATTTCTTGATATGCCGATACCAATGTGGGAAGTGAAATATTAAAAATACAATTAATACGCCTTACTGTTTTTAGCGTTAGTTAAAGAGCCGTTTTTGTAGTTCTCGAGAGCATGGTGAGTTTACTAAGGTGGCATTGGTTTAATCAGTCCTTGAGATAGAAGTGAGCACAAGTGGCGTAAGCATGAACATATGGGGTCGAAGGGAAAAGCAGTGTTGCGTAACACAACTCAACAGATTAACAATAACCAACTAGTTTCACAGACGCAACATGCATAATGCGCAAGAAGACTGATTTGTTTCCCGCTTATTTAATCTCCCTTTTAGATGTTATATTTTGCTGACTGATGTGTTTGTTTGTTCGTATGCTTGTCGCAGATCAGTCAATGTATTGTTGTTGTTGTTTTCTTGTCTCGCCTTTCAAAATTAAGTAAACGCGAATCTGTCATTGGTATTTTACCCAAGCAATTCTTGTTTGTTCCGAATTTTCGTTACTAATTATGCACTCCAATCCATTGTTTATTACGTGCTCACATTGCTTAACAACTTCGTCTTTGACCAAATTATTCGTCGCTTAACTAAGAAAAATCTGTGCACTTATTTTGTTAAAGTGAATAGTGTTTTTTATTATTGTATCTTGTTATGTACGTGCAAGGACACCGTACATGGTCAAGCTTCCTGTTGGAAGCTTTTAGTTCAGTATACTCGACAAAAATTTCTTGTAATAAAGATCAAGTTCAAGTTCAAGTCTTTGTTAAAGTATAGCTGGCTTGAACACGTAAAACCCGTTTCCTAGTCAAGCATCTACGGTTAACAATAAGGCAATGTTTTATAATTTTATGGGTTTGATTTTTCCGATAATTTGGTTGCTCCTCACAGGTTAAGCTGTCCAGTGTCAAAGCTGATGCTATGTTTGTAGAAGACGCTCTGACCCTTAAAGTGTCATGAATGTAAATACGTATCCTTCAGCTGACGCTAATCATTGGCACTGAAATCTGCTCATCATGCCCTCTGTGACCCAGTAACCGTTTTATAAATTTATTTTTCTGCGTCACGACACGTCGATGACTCTGTCAGAAGGCGTGCGATTAAGGTCCTCCAAACTGGATGCAGGAATCAAAATAAATCATAAGCGATATTGTACATAACTACAAAAATCAACCCAAACTAAATGCATGGAAGATCGCGCGACGTAATCCGAATGGACAGCGCCAGTTGATGCGACATTTCGATGATATTGCGTCGTGGTTGAGTCGAAATTTCATTGTTGTTACGTGGCGCAGTGACGTGACATTTCGTTATTTTTATTTTTATTTTGCGCCGCGCGGTGAATCACTACGTGCGTTCTACGCACCTAAGCCCGAACACTGCGTGGGCATGTCTAGCACACACATTGAAGCCAGCCAAGTCAGGTCACTGTCCGGAGACAACAACTGAAGAATCTTATGGCAAGCCCCCGACAAAAATACCAGGTCTCGCATAAGCCACAACCGATCACACACAGAACAGCTAGCACCAAACACGTTCTCGCGGACGCGCTGCACAAACTGCTTGGTCGCAGAAGCGTGTCCATTCAATTCGCTCGGAAACGTTCTCTTTATACGCGCCGCTATACGTTCTCGCACAGAATGATCTTGACGTCGAAGGCGTTCCGTCCCAACACACAGGGTGAGACGGTCGGCACCTACATATAGACAACGTTTTCTCTCACAGGCGCGTTTACGCCGTCGAGCAGCCGCTGTTTGCTCCGGCGTATGCTTCGGCCGCCCCATTCTTGCGCGCAAACGCTCAAGGCCCATACGCACATTCGCGTTTGAGTGCGGTGCGTTCCGTAGCGGCAAGCGGACGCGTTGCGTTGCGAAGATCGCTTGCGCCAAACTTGTACTCACAGTTGTGTTGACACGCAGTCAACCGCAGTCAAGAGCCAACAAGAACGCGATATAGTCGCTAGCGGCTCACCAATAGTAAGCGAAATCCAAGGCAACATGGCGGCGTACAGCGCCAGCGTCGAAGCGTTCGATCTTGGGACAATCCCGTCGGCTTCCCCGACGTTTTGTCAAGCCATCGCAGCCTTGGAAAATACACTCCCCACCGCTCCCCAAAACGAAAAAGCAAGTTTTGCGGGCGGAGAACCGGATACGTCTCGCCGAGTCGGCCGAGTGGGGCGAGCGAACACGTCACCCTCCACTCTTCTCTCGGCTTCTGATTGGTCGAACGCACCGCAACGCTTCGGAAAGTTGAGCGCTACGGAGCGTTGCGGGTAGGCGCGCGTCGCACCGCAAGCGACCGCTCCTGGGCGCAAGGACGCCGCAACGCACTCAAACGCGTTCAAACGCGAATGTGCGTATGGGCCTTTAGAGCGCGGAGGAAACGGCCGACCGAAGGCAAGGGCGAACAGGTGGCGATGAGGGCCGTCATATCACCCCCAGGGCAATCGAGATTGTCCGAACACGCGGCGCCTCAACCTGCTCAACCGTTGCTCAACCGCGACTATTGTCAGCGAAAGAGCGAGGGTATCACTGCTGCACCAACACCACCTAGATAAGAAAAAGGCCTCCGCACCGTCATCGCAGTCAGATCGATCGAGGCCTGAGATTTTGCACAAGTGCTGTGTCAGTGTTCGGCCGGGGCTCATGTTCAATCAGCGCGTCAAAGGTCGGACTCGGGCCCAATAGCCAAGCCGAGGAAGCGGTGCGGGGCTTTGATTTTTCTAGGTGGTGTTGGCTGTACCGGTTGCACTCGCCCCCTCCCGGTGTCAAAGCCACCTGCGATAAACCCGCGCATGTTTCGTTTTTGCAAACACGACATTCGCCCAGTGCAACAAGCCCAGTACAGCTGGCGCTGCAGAACAAGCTAACAAAAAATAATGAAATTAACTGAATAACTTGAAAACCAAGCTACACACACACACAAACGTCATGCTTTCACAAACAAATTAAACATTTTTGGGTACTTCAAGGGTCCAAACCCTCCTTGAAAATGCCCAAGAAACCGATAATACAAAATACTTTAAAAGCGGTGCTTTGGGGGAGGACTCCTGAGATATATAGATAGGCCGTTGTCTGAGATAAGTAATAATGATTTTGGCATGGGAAGCGAGTTCCATAAAATCCTCATAGAACGAATGTTCACTAAGTGGTCTTGTCGCCTTCCTCTAGCTAGTCACGACGTTGTTTGTAGATTGCTTGGCTGTTTCCTGGGCGCGTCTTTGTGCGTCCCCTTGAGAGTCCACACAACAAAAAAAAAAACATTAAGAACATTAAAACATTAAAACACGAAAACAACCTAATACTTTCCCGTGTACCCACAGCAAGACAGCGTCCTTGTGAAACCCCAATTGTGCTTTGAGGACAGCGGATAGTTATTTGTCAGCTGAAAGCCTTAAAAGCTTTGAGAGTTCTAATTGTTTGCCGTCCCAAATACTGATGGAGAAGGTGTCTATGTGAGCGATGAAACGAGTCGCGTATCCAGGCAAAATGGCAGGTTTTTAGGTAGCTTGTTCCTTTCCGAGTCTTGACTCTTCTTCCGCACCAGCTTCACAAGAGACGTGTGGTATACAAGGAAAAGAGGGCCATGCGGTTTACCTCTTGTGTCGCCATCTGAGGCTCCGGACTACAAACGTTGTCAGGCAATTTCACAAGGGAAACGGCAATAGCATCTTCAACATCAATTCAGTTTCTCCTCAGGCTAAGATTGTGTCCCGGTACCTAATGTAAACAGCCCGTATAAAAGAGACTGGAATGCCCAATAATGATAAAAGAAAATACAAAGAAGCTTGTCAAAAAGGGTGTTACAGGCGTATTTTAAAGCTAATATTGTAGAAAGCATTGTTAGTTTAGTTTCAGAGCGCAGCTCTTAGAGCGCCGGCTTAAACGGCGTCGGCGTCGCCGTTGCCGTCGCCATGGGCGTAATTGCGCGGTGCATCATGGGTAAATTTCCCCGCTAAATTTAGCGGAAAAATTTCCCCGCTAAATGTAGCTGAAAAAGTTACCCGCTAAATTTAGCGGAAAAATTTCCCGGCTAAATTTAGCGGAAAAGTTTGCCCGCTAAATTTAGCGGAAAAAATTTCACCGCTATATTTAGCGGAAGAAATTTCCCCGCTATATTTAGCGGAAAATTTTCCCCGCTAAGTTAAGCGGAAAAATTTCCCCGCTAAATTTAGCTGAAAAAGTTCCCCGCTAAATTTAGCGGAAAAATTTCCCGCTAATTTTTGCGGAAACGTTTCCCCGCTAAATTTAGCGGAAAATTTTCCCCTAAATGGGAGTCGAGCTGGAGAGGAGGAGGGGCGTAGCCTCCCCTCCGTACCTTCCCCTCCCCCTCCTCAAGAGCTGTGCTCTAATTTAGCGTTTAAAAGAATTGTAAACGTCTTTAATTTTTTTTAATTTCAGGTGGTTTTGTTTTTTTATATTATCATTTTGATTTTTAGAAAACCCTGCGAATAATTTTAAACTGCACGAGCACTAAGTCATAGTTGGCTAGTGGGCAATGCAAATTTGAAAATTTGGGGTGTAACTATTCAGACCGCTATTCGCATATTCCTACCATCACGCACTCGTGCGGCTATATATGGCGTCTCAAGTCACCAGGCTCGATCTAAAATGGACCGTAGAAACCGACGCCTGCACGTAGCAATCTAAACTTTTCGTCAAAGATGTATTTCACAGGTCGGTTCTTTCTTGTAAAATTAGAAAGCGTTGTTCCCTTTCTGTAAAAAAATAGGCCCAAGAAACTTGCCAGGGTCAGCGGTGGGCGGCGACGCAGACAACCAAGTCGAGTCGCGGGGCGCGTTTGGCGCGCGTATTGATAGATGGCGTCGGGAACAGCGTCGGAAGGTGCAGCCGACCAGCGGAAGAAAGCAGACGACAGGCAGACGAAATCCGTTGGCAGCAAAAGCGCCGTCGTTATGCAGACGCGATTTTTTTTTACCTTAAGTTTTGCTTTTATTGTTCGCATTTATTTTTTACCAAGGGTACATTACACAAAGAGTATGTTCATTTTAATAAACTACGGCGGTCTTGACAAGGAGGTATCGCCATCTATCAATAGGAGTGCCAAACGCGCCCGCAACTCGACTTGATCTTGCGTCGCCGCCCGCCGTTAACCCTGGCAAGTTTCTTGGCCCTATTTTTTAGAGAAAGGGAGCTACGCTTTCTAATTTTACAAGAAAATACCGACCCGTGAAATTCACCTGTGATGCAAATTTTTAGATCGCTACGTCCAGGCGTCGATTTTTACGGTCCATTTTAGATCGGGCCTGGCGACTTGGGACACCCTATATATCCACAGCAACTGTACTCCATTTCAAGAGAAGTGCGAGTGGGGCAAAAAGCTAATTGAAACGCAAACAGACTGAAAACGCAACGTCACGAAGCATTATTGGCGCTAGATTGAATAAGTTGGCAGTACTACACGCATACAAAAAAGAAAAAAAAACGGGACCTAGCGTTTTTTAAGAGATTTCACTGGCTTCGTTGGCTCATAGCATTGGTATATACCGCACGGACTTAAGATAAAACGGAGTATGGAAGCGCGCGCCCGCGCGGCCCCCAACACCGTTACACCGCTGGCTCATTTGAGACTCTAAACGGGTTTAAATAAAATACTAGGGGTGTGCGAATAGTGATTTTTGAAACCGAATCGAATACGAATCGAATAATTGTGGGACCGAATCGAATACGAATACGAATCGAATATTTCTCGAATAGTTTTCGAATAGTAATAGACAGCCATTAAAAAAGAGCAGAATTTATAAATTATTTTTATTGTTCCAAAATGTTCCTTAAATTTATCGTAAAAACGCGACTACACAATAATAACTAGAGTTCAACGATATATATTTAAATAGATACAAAAGCTACTAAAAATTAGAATGCTAAACTTAATATCACGGTTGACGCGGATGCTGAACATAAAATTACAGTTCGCTTGAGCCTGGTACATCCTGAAGCATTGTAGCAGATGTTCTTGAATTGAGGCTCAAGGAAAGTGGCAAGGGCGTGATGTCCCTGTGTGCTTACGTCCAGGAACCTTGTTTTCAATTATCTGAGAAGATTCTGGGAAAACGCATGTCTTGTTTCACTTGCGCCCTCAAAAAGCAACATCTTCACACACTGAACAATTGGAACAACCATGGAAAGTGTTGGGAAAAACTCGACACAAGCAGCTGTTGTGGCTTCTTCAATTGCTTGCATGGGAGCGGCCGGAAAACTTCCACATTCTACGCACTTTCTCTTCGAACAACTTCCTGCTTCTACCACTTCTACTTCGCTCACACAGAGCGGCAATACCGTTGCAACCAATTCTTATAGGTCTTCACGACACGCTTTCCGAAAGCGTGCATGAGCAGGCTCGTGCAAAAGCGGTCCCTAAATGCTGAACCGCATGTAAGCGATTTAGCGAGCGACAACACGAGCGACAGCGACGAGGGTCAGGACTCAGCAGCGAGCGACGGAGATTTCTCACTGTCGCTCGTCGCGTCGCTCGGTGTTTGGATTTCTAGAAAACGTGCTCATCGCCTTGGTCACTTGCTCACGCCACTTTCATGCGGCTTGCCTCATCGAGCGACTGACCGAGCGACAGCGAAGCGGGTCGACGTCGCTTGTCTTGTATCTCGGCAAATCGCTTCCATGCGGGTTATACTTAACACAGTTGTCCCTAATGGAGGCAACAGAAACGTACGTATAAAGAAAAACTGCTGCTTCCAATGATGACAATCATTGTCTAGGAGAAGAGGGTACGTATTGCCATCTTGCGGGCACGTATAGCAGGCGTGCCGGCGCGTTGTGGGACGCCTGTGAAGGGAATCTCGCGGCGCGACACCATAACGACTATTCGAAAATTATTCTAAAAATATTCAAAACTTTCGAGAATTATTATTCGATTCGATTAACGAATCGAATAATGTAATATTCGATTCGTTATTCGAAAAGGGCGAATATTCGCACACCCCTATAAGATACCACGCCGCCACTCGGTTTATTTGTACCTAACTTTTTCTTGCTTTGCTCTTTTAATAATAAAGTATTATGTTTGTTTTTGTCGCCTACAATCATAACCTGTCTACGGTCACTGGATTCTTTTTGTGCTCGTGCTCTGCTGGAACGGCGTGGCTCGTTGAGAACGGAGACACAATTTCGCAAAGAATGGTTTCGGAGAGCCACTGCTGGCTGCACGTTTGGTCGAACAGAAGGCAAATAAAACCCGCAGGTAAAAAGAGTAGAGCGACCGCGTCGTTCTCTTTCTTCGCGTCCATTCGCATCTCTAAAAAGGCAGGGTTAGTCAGGGCAGGTGAACTTTTCTTGCGTGCTTGCTTCGTCTAACGCTAATTCGGCACGGCGATGCAACAAAAACAAACGTGTATCTACCCTGAGAGACGCTGACACGGAGACGTAAGGCCCGACGGACTATCTTTTCGCTTACAAGTATTTACAGCAGGTGCTGCGATCGCCTTCAAGATAATCAGCGGGACGCAAGATAACAGAACGTTTACCCAAACTCGACGTAACCTAAATGAATTGACTACCACAGTCTAATGAGGAGCACAGTGGTAACATGAGCAAATCTACGCCATATGACTCGAGTAAACAGTGGCCTAAGCCGCTGCAATCAATCTCGTCTTCTTTTTCTGCTGTTGCTGGGCGTCCGTTGCCAGACAGCGGCGGGACAGACCTGGGTTTAATTATGCATTCTACATCGGGGCCACGACGCGCCAGGAGCACGTGACCCGCTGGCTGAGGCTATGCTTTCCCTGTAATCCCCGCGGCTGCGGATGGTGGTAACACTACGCCTACATAATTGCTGACCCAGGAAGTTAACTTGGGTGATACGGTTAGTATAGTCAATTTTTGTTTACTTCGATGGCAGATGGCAAGAGTAGGCAAAGAAATTAATTAACTTTGCATGCTCAGACCATATCTATGACTTTGGTGGTGTGGGGGATGAAGTGTATGTGATTACATGATTACCAACGATCGAATCATACCAACCTATTCATGAGCTCATGCCTGTAAAGAATGGGAAGAAGATCAGCTAAGTGAAACTACAAATTTGTTCTTCTTTCATCGATAGCAGTGCTCAGTGCTCAGGAGCCACAATCCAGTAACGCAAAATAGAAGCACGACGACCTAGCATTCATCCGACATTTGAGATGTTAGAGGTAGTTTCTAAATTGTTTCCAAAAATAAATATGTCTTTTGCAAGGTTAAGAACAAAAATCAATATGACTCAAATCGTAATTTAAGTTACAATATAAATCATGATTTGATTTAAATCGTGTTTGATTTAAATACAACCTTTCCCGCAAAAATAATCCCGAAAATATGTCTTATAATTTATTTGTCTGTAATTTGTCGTTTTTTATATGCACTCGTTTTGTATTTAAATCAAAGAATAATCAAGCAAGAAAGGCTTATACTGGCTAAACGCGACCAAAAAGTGGTGCTCTTTTCCGCAAATGGGAGCACTGAGCTTCATTTTTACCCTTTACTTTATTTGTCAGTTACGTAATATCGTATTGCAACCAAATTAAAAAGCGAAAGAAAAAGCAAATATATTTTTCTGACTAACAAGACCAAAATCAAGCTGTTTTTATTCTAGTATGGCGGTCATTTACATTAGTAAACATGTGGTTTATTAATCTGTATAGAATCTTAAATTTACAGTAATTATTTCTTTCGGATTGTTTTCTATGATCGGAAGGACTGATCGATCGATCCCCCATTCTTAAGAATACGTCTAAATATTTAAATAATTACTTTTGTTTCAAGGTACAGTGATTTAAGTCATATTAATCTGATTCAATTTTTTTAAAATCTGGTTTACATAATTTTTAATAAAACATCATGATTTTTATCTACACTTAGTGTGTGGCGGTTGCCGCAGGGTGATCTGTTGAATCGGTTACAAATGAAGACACAATGCTTAGCAAACGAAGCAAACTGGTGATCGTTTATCATTACACAAACCTGAGACTGCACCCTGTTGCGGGTTAAGAAAATCAGAACAAGCACCTCCCACGAGGCCCTGCACTCTTTCTCCTTTAGCAGAGCGAATGCTGCAGAGAAGACGAGTCCCTCCACGCCTCCTCTCTCCGCCCCTCCGTGTTCTCTGCTAAAGTGCAAAAGAGTAGAAAGCATTGCAAAAAAAAGCTTGCCCGATTTTTTTTCTTTTTTTAAGCAGTTGATGAAGAGTTTAGTTTGCTTTACATTTCCGTGCTTTGGCTCGGAGCACTGACAGCCAACGCTACCGATGCACAACGTTATCAGGATGGGAAGAGTGGTTTGCTCATGACCGCATCAAAACTTCAGGGAACCTAGCAATCACAGCGTAAAGCTCGTAGTCGTTGTGGGACCCTGGGGGCACGACCCAGGCCAGTGGTAACGAGTACTGTCCGAGAAGGTCAATCAAAAGTTGTAACGTGGGTCGTGCGCCGTTGGGTTGGACATGGAAAGCCAGGCAAACCAGGCCAAAGCCGTTATTAGTGTGTTTATTTACTTGGTCTCCATACTAGTTGCTTTTTAACTAATAGTTCTTTTTTTCGTGGCAGCTGCTTTTTTTTCTTCTGGTCTGCGCATTCGGCAAAGACCAGAGTTGAAAAGGAAACCGTTACAAGCAACATGTTAACTATAACTCATTACCTTCCCGAGTAATTTATATTTGCCACATTGTAATATTACGACCGTAATTTGTAGCCTAATCTAATTGTAATATTTGCGCGAAGAATTGTATATGTTATCCGTTGCTTTAATTGAAAATATATATGAAGATAATAGAAAAATCGATTGCAAAGAATTGTATGGGCTACAATTATGGTAAAATTAAAAACGTTTTGTCTTTGTTTGTTTGTTTGTTTTCGCGGGAGAAGAAAATGTATTTTTTGTTTGTCAGCATGTGTCTCCGATCCTTTTTATAGCGTTTTGTAGTATTAGCTTTTGCTTACTTTGTATAATGATGCTGACGTATTCGCCTCAAACTATCTAATTATTTGATTACATGCGCCAGACCACTTCTGTAATATAGTCAATTATCCTGTTTTACGTTTAAGGTGACTGCAAAACTCGAATTCAAAATGCTAATGTGAAAAAAAAAAGGCTTCCATATTTTTATAACTTTAGACAACGCAAAGGTCTGTGGAACACAAAATTTAAGTGAAGGAAGAGGGGCTTTCCAGGTGGCGAAGTGAGCGCGCCGCTGCTCGGAGTACGTTGAGCGAAAGCATCATACTGCAGATCCCAGGGATCTTAAGTTAAATCCTGGCACCACCCGTTTCGATCTGGATAAGCATCTTACTTGCGTGTTGTCGTGTAATCACTACAGAGTGGTGCACGTTAAAGGCTTCAGGCTAGCAATCGTATTACACTGACTGCATTTGTCACCTACAGCGGAGACATCAGACGTCCCTGGGGCAGACTGATTACTTTTGTTTTTATACGAACTTTTATTCTTTTTTTACTACCTCCGCAGTTAAGCTGGCAATGTGGGAAATTAAAAGGATCGCCGTGCATGTTTGAAAACATCGAATTTGTGATCATTTATATCTTGACAAGTACCAGGACAAAATAACTTGAAAGTAATTTGCAACGTAATGAGTAAAGTAAACAAGTGTCTTACAACGACAGTTATTAGTAACGGTTATCTATTACATTCGAGGCTTAGTGACTTGAAAATGTGATTCATTACATTTTCCAAATAATTAGCGCAAGACTATAGGCAAGATCACCTTACCACAAAGCATATCGAGAATTTTTTTGCTGCAGTTGTTTTCACGAGTAAAAACTGCAAATATTGTGCGAGTTTCACGTGACCTGTACATCTTGCATCCTAGCATACGTTTGCTACTTTTATGCGCAGAGATCAGTCGACTCAACAGGTGCTTGATACAGCATAATCTAACCAATCATAGATCAACGAACGTCTATCTTTTTCACGTTTCGACTCAACGGGAAGGCGACGGCGAGTGGAAGACTACGCTTGTGCAAAGCAGACGCAACTGCCGATCGTCATGATTAAAAAGTGCGACTTTCTCAGCGTTGTATTTGGTGTTAGGAAGGTCATGTGATATTGCTTTTCTCTGTCGCGAACTATTCAAACATTTGTGGAGGATGAAAAAGCATTTCCTATGGTTTCAGTTAAAGTTTCAGATAACTGAAAACCATGATTTTAAGCCACAAGATGGGTAAGTGTCGTTACTCTGAAGCGTAGCTTATTTAGTGGCACTAGTACAAAGGAAGTACTCACGACAGTAGGCGCTAACAGCATTGGAGGAGAGCTGGCGCATCATTTCGACTCCCTGCCGAGCAGAATAGAATTAGCAGAATATCCTTTAGCGGAAAGGATAGTTAGAGAAAACGAGCTTTAGGGTGTCGTCTGACGGGTAATTTCTCTTCAAGTGCTATACTCTGTCTCACCTTACGATGGACCGCAGAGACGCTACAAGCCATCGGATCCAGTTCAATGCCGTGTGAGTTTCACGCGGCAATTTGGGAAGGGTGCAGCGACACGCAGGGCATGCAGTCACGTGACACGTTCACAACGCTGGATTGGCCGGGACGGCTCTTAGCGTCCGCTGCGGTTCGTCGTAAGGTGGAGCGGTGTGCACCGCCGCTGAAGGTCTTGGTATGCAGCTCCGGAGAGGCTGCACTAGACATTGCTTTGGTGTTGCCTATTCTGAGAGTGATTCCTAGTAATTCTGAAACTATCCCTGTTCGTCGACTCGGGACTGTATTTAATAACAAGTATCACTCCAAGAATATCTTCAAGGCAGGATTGTTTATACACTTCACAGGAGTAGTGTATCTCATTCTGCATTTTCATCTTGCAAAAGCACATACGCAGCAGGCCTTTCCGAAAACCACTGTAAGGGTGTGACCCCCACCACTGAAGAAATGCGTCTTCTGTACGCATTTTCTCTACCCTTGTAGACCTTTCCAAACAAGAACGCCTGTCCGGTTCCATTTTTAGTGTTCGTGCGTATGGCGCGGGATTTGCTCGCTTTCCCAAGCGACAAACATACGCGTGCTGGGCTGAGAAGTTCCTGATACTGGGATGGTGTAGGGGATGCTGAGTGAAGACTTCGAAAAGTTCTAGAATAAAAGCCGGCTCCAGAAGAAGACACCCTTTCCAAGCGTATACGTTTACGTCCTTATAAGACCTGCTTGGTGCGCGCATCCAAGCCCAGGAGATCGCTTGGTCCTGAGCTGATTAAACGGACATCTCTCCCCACCCTGAGGACATCAGGGCACTCTGTCGCGGTGTCAAAACATACATGTTGATCAGAGTCCGTGCGCGTGCACATGCTGACTTTTTCTGTTTTGACCGCAACGTCTTCCTTCTAGCTTTAGCCGCGAGCTTCTTTGGGGTCATCGTCACTACCATCTTTCCGTCTGTATAAGTTCATCCCATGATCACCTCAGTATTACGCCACGCCTTCGTAGTATGGGCCACTGGCCTTCCTGCGGGATCTGGGCTGCGCGAGTTGGAATAAATATTATTATTGCCACTGGCGTTGACATGCAAGAGGGAATCGGAACACGTCGGCTCCTCACGGTAAGACGACGTGAGTCGACTGATCAAGTGGATCGGACTTCTGGTAGTTTTTTTATATTATACTTACCATACAGACCAAACAAAAAACATTCGCTCATATATACTAATTGAAAAGAGAATAAGATATATTTAGAGGGCGGGTGGTAACATTCTGGTTAAAGCGTTGATAAAACTAACACCCGCTAAAATGCATAATATACAACCTTTCTTTATATTTGTGTGTGCACTTCAAATTCTCGTTCACTTTTCGTCGGCCGGTATCATGAATAACTTTTCTGAGAATCCATTAAGATGATCGAGCATGGTTTGAAAAAGATGTAAATTGTCCCTGACAAGATTGTGCTCCGACGTCTATTAGAGAACCCATGTACCTATAATGAAGGAAAAAGTCAATTTCGCGAAACATGTACTACATAGTTACATCATCAGAGGAAACCTGGAATAATCTAGGGTTTGATTTTTAAAAGCTCACAAAAAGCTTGATAAAGATGTCTTTATTTATGCCATTATATTTAACGTCCGTTTGTGGCAATCACATAACAAAATAATGTATTTCGAACATTAATATGTCCAACGAAAGTAGCACATTTTGTACGCCCCAGCAAAGGATTTGGGATTAGCTGAAATTTAAATGAACCTTGTATTTTCACTTTGAACACAAACTCAGTTGCAGGCCTCGAATAGATTCATATTTCAAACATCTCGACCGGTATATTTTCGCCCGTCATCTGAAGATGGGCCGGCACTTTTAGCTTGGAGCCGCCAAAGAGCCTGAAAATCAATTCACCACGCCTTTTATTTCTGTAATATTTAACTCCCGTAAGAAGCAATAGACAGTTTTAGTATAGCGTTGCTGGCTCTTACGTACGCAATACGCAATAGTATAGCGTACGCTAAAAATGACCTGCTCGGACCGAATTTAGTTGTGCGTTACGTTTTCGAGTGAACACCGCGCATGATCTTGGTTAAATTTGCTAGAGCCGTAGAATTCCGCGTGCTTATAGCGCAACCATGCTCCTGGAGAGAAATATTGAAAATGAAAACATGTCCAATCATTTTATTTCAAATTAAACCAAGCCGCAGCTGCCTCGTCAAGCGCGCTTTTCTGCGGGGTACAGAGGCTACGAGTACGAGTGCGTAGCCAAATTCGATCACGGAGCCTCCGTCAGTCGTCCTGTGGAAACGGCAGCTTTTATCAATGTTATCGCGGAATTAAATTCATGACCTACTGATGTCCAGTGCATAGCGATAACTTCGGCGATTTCTTTTAGAGTCGTTCGTCCGTCGGCGATGAACTGTGCGAATAGGCTTAGCGTTGAGCAGATCGCAGCGTTGACGCACATTCCGAGCGGCGAACATTTTCACTGTGCACTCCTTCAGCTGTACGGCGATCTGATTCGACCGCCGTAGGTCCCGGAAAGAATTGCCGAGCTGAACACCACGAAATTTCACGTAACACAGAACTTCGAAAACACCACGTCGCCCTTGCTGCGCCAGTCGAGGTAACCGCCATCTTGAAACTGGCGCTCTCGTTGGGTCCGAGATCTCTCGAGAGCGTCCCGCAGAGCCCGCTAGCCCGCCACGCAAAATCCCCAGCGTTGCGTGCGTACGCAATACGCTAGCTCTTCTATTGCGTTCTGCGCACGCGCACTCCCGACCCGCAATTTTATTGCGTACGCAAGGCTTTAGCGAACGATCCACTAAAACTGTCTATTGTCTTGTTTTTGAAATCATTACCACTCTTGTAAGCGCGTTGCATGTTTACAAAAACATGCTTGCAACACCACAGTTTGGACTTATTGTTTTACTTTACCAAGGTTTACTACTTATGTGCAATAAGAGACTGTATCTCTTATTGCACACTATCACAGGGTCTTCTCATTCCACCTGGCAGCACCTCGTTGTTACCGTCATCATGTGAGCGCTCTGAATCAACAACATCTGGAAGTAATCGGAGAATAACTGCACTGTTTCATATGGCCGATATTAGCGCCAACACTCTCTTTTTGCAAAATTGAGGGTTTATGTATTGTGCCCGCTTTGTATTCGCCCGCGCATAGAAAATATCATTATAATTCTTTAGCCAACCAGGATAAGGTATGTTAAGTCCAAGAGATATACAGCATTTTCGGCATAAGTATTTTTTTTGCCTAGACATATCTATTGATCTTGATTTCTGTATTTTTAGCAATGTTGGCTGTAACGCGTTACTATAAGTAACGGCGTTACATGCAAAGCGATTCTTTTTTCAGTAACATGGTAATGTACACGTTACGTTTTCAAAACAGTAACGCATAACGTACTTACGTTACATATTTCGAATAGCGGGCACGTAATTGTGTTAAGTTTTTGCACGAACATGACGATTTTTGAAATAGGGCGCTTATGGATATCTGTAATGTCAAAACAGTGAAACGTTTAACTCATATATAAAAAAGTACCGCAAAAGTAACGACCATTACTTTTTATCTGTAACGATAACGCATTCATTTTATTTTGATGTAACGTAGGTTTTTTACGGCTTACTTTTCTCTGCAATTAACGAGAAATGTATTTCTTTACCTTTTTTTCAGTAGCGCCTACATTTTTTATCCCGTTTGTTGTATTTTATTTAGCATTCATTCGACGTAATTCTAACTTTTTTTCATTATTATAACCTTATTGTCTAATCGCAAACAGTTCTAAAAAAGAAAGTAAACGAATTTTAGTAAAATCGGATTCAATCTTGATTAAGCTGAGCCACAAAAAACAGAACAAAAAAACAAGCAGTTTTAAGAAATCAAAACAAGCTTACCCTGCGTTGAATTGGTAATCCGGAACTTCAAAGGCTCTGAATAATCAATTTTAGACTTGATTCTGATATTGATTATTCGGGATTTCGGGAATATTTGATTTCGCTTCTCATACATAAGTGATATCAGGGGACTGGGGTAGCTCAATATTGTGACATTGAAGGAAGGCCTCGAGGACCAGCTTCAATTTGAATGAAAATTTGAGTGTTGTCGTCTTTTGAAGAGCATTTAGAAAGCAAAAATGTTGTAACTCTTGGGACTTGCGTTACAGTGGCATTATATATTCATAAACAAATAATAACACTTCGTTACTTGACATGGAACCTACGGAACACACAACGACCGATTGTTTGTCTTGTTTCCCTCCAACGACTAAAATGCTATCATCGATGCCAGCATAGAATCTGGTGCTCTCCTGAGGTTCAAAAGTTTAGGTTCCGCGTTAACTTGTGTACCGTATTTTCCGGACTATAGTCCGCGGACTATACATGTTTAAAAGTTGAAATTTTAAGCTGTGTGGACTATCTACGCGTGCGGACTATAGAGGAATTCTGTTTTTTAGTATCGTTGATTATGACGAGGCGAGATGGATTTTGTGAATAAAAGAGTATGTTAATGATGATTTATGTATATTATATATGCTTCTTTGTGAGCTAAGAAAGCACACATATGTCAAGGTGTGCCACGTATGAGAACATTTTCGTGTCGACTAAGCACCAGGTGCGGACTATGCACTGGGTTCGGACTATGCACCGGGTGCGGACTATCTAAGCAAAGACTTTTATTTTTGACCCCAAATTTGCCTTGGCGGACTATACACCGGGTGCGGACTATAGTCTGAAAATTACGGTAAGTATATTCGGGGGAAAAAACTGATGTTGCGTGTGTTTAGCTGTGTGCGTGCACGTAATAAGCAGGTTGTAAAGTACCTAGGTACAAGTAACTGGAAATCGATATCTATGTACTTTTCTAATACCTGAGGTACAAACCTAGGTACTTTCATTTCTCGGTATCTGTATCTCTATCTTAGGTACATTTACCAGTAACGTTTAACTAAGTGAAGTTACTTTTTACAGGTGCTTTTTTATTCACTTCGTCAAAATGGTAGAAACTATAAATCTTGAAGTATTGATACATTGCCATGTGCCGTGATTAACGTTAAGTTGGGTACGACCTGGGAGGCACTGACTTGACGAACGACGTTTTAGCGAACGAAGCCGCGCCCATGATGTTTCATCGAACGACACTTTAGTGAATGGCGGTGTTCATCTGAGCGAACGGTGAATTAGCGATGCCGATCTAGTGACACCAATTTATCGAATCGCTTCGGAGCTCCGTTTAGGAAAATAGCGACCTGCTTCCTTCATCTCAAACCGAAACCGAAAACGATAACGTGTCCTGGAATGCTCTTGTGCATGCGGTTTTCCTTATTTCTCGCATTGACACCTATAAAGCATATTTATCGAACTCGTTTTTGTGCGCATCCTTAGTATAAAAAGCTTTACTTCCAATATATTCTGCCAAATTTGGGGAAAATAAATAAACTATCTTCGAAGAAATTATCTGTGCCTATGTACATTTTTAAGCGAGTACCTAAGTACCTACCTAAGCTCCTTTTCTTATGAGTAACTGCAACTGTATCTTAGGTACATCTTTGAAGTAACTTTTCTAACCCTCCATGACACAAATAGGTATAGACGTTCTAAGTCCATACTAGTGCCCTTAAACTGCCCCTATGTCCATCCTATGGATTCCTGTCGAAAGTTCATGGACCATTTATGGACCGCTGGTTTGCCATGGAACGGCCATAACAACGATATAAAGATCTTCCAATACAAAAACGTTTTTACATTTCTTCCTGTTGCCGTGCTAAGGCCTTGGTGAGTTTATGAACACCCTAGAGCCTCTCTATGGTGTGTGAGCTATAGATTGGTAGATTACTAAAGTGATGCTGGGTAGACGTTTTCGTTAAGTGTAGGGAGGTGTCCGAGTTAAAGAGTTGTTAATTAAGCGCCGGGCATCAATATTTTGCATTGATGCCTGGAGACATGTCCAACAAGGTATATTCAATATGGAGGTGGAAGTGTTCAGTATGTACCGAAATAATTTCCTTACTTTTTCAGTGGGGAGGTAGGTGTATATGAGTCTCTGCGGACCCCGTAGATATACCCTCTACAGATATACCCTCTGATATACCCTCTGACTTCTCTATACGGACCCCGTAGGGTCTCCGTGCAGACCCTGTATGGCTTCTCCGCAGACCCCGAAAAGGCCCCGTGTAGCCCCTGTATGGCTTCCCTACAGAACCCAAAGGTACTCCCTGTAGACCTTGTATGGCTTGTTTGCAGACCCCATAAGCAGACTTGGAAAGCAATCCGTTACTTTTTTAAGCTATTTTGTAATTGCCGCTTTACTTTTTTCGGAGGTAATTTGTAATGTAATTTCGTTACAAAATATTGGTAACTGATCACTTTAATAACTCGTTACTTTTTAAAAACATGAGCATAATACAGTAACTGGAGCAATACGAGAAGAACATTCGGCAGAATAAAGAGAGCAAGTTTAGCATCAGCAGACTACTTTTGTTTGTACGAGAACTCGTGGATAGGAGTCACTTTCCAAAGCCACGCGCTCGTAGCAATGCCTTTGCTTGCACTACAGATGTCTGTGAAATGGAGTATAAACTCCGTTCACACTTAAGCTGAGACTGCAGCCTAAGCGACCGGCGCGAGTTAGCCCGCGCTCCTGGCTTTGGGACGTGCATTTCTATTGCGAGTACTCGTTCTGAAAACAAACGCTTCAAAGCAGCGACCTCGAGCTCTCGTGCTCGTGGCATTGGCCGCAGCCTCAACTAAAGGGAGTATAGTACTGTTCCCAGTAACCTAACATTCACAGACTTGTTCCATGGGGAGGTGGTGCCGTTCAGACACTTCTCTCATCTTAAATCGGCGCCTTAACTTACCCGCAAAGCACCTGAGAGAGCCAATCGCCGAAATCTACGGAGAGACCTCGGCCAAGGACGAGGCTCGAAATATGTCTAGATCTTCAAAAACAGCCTACGCTGTAATACCGAGCCTGACTGATGTAAAGCCGGGGTCACACAGCTCATACATCATACAACAAAAAACAGTCTGCAAACACGAGTCACTGCAATATCCGTGGTTCGAATTCCGCGTGTCAAGTTTCTACTTGAACTTATTGCCATGCGGCATTCGAAGCACCTGTCTCGCGGCGACTCGCGTTCGAATCTGTATGCAACATTTTTGGATGATGTATAAGCAGTGTGACCTCAAATCAAATCAAATCAAATCAAGTTTTATTTGTTGTCACATAAATGTCACGGTGCAGAGTGCTTTATTTTTTTAAATTAATTGTGAACATATTTTTCGCTTTCATTTGAAAAAAAGTTTTCTCGTAGAATGCAGTGACTGACTCTTTGAAGGGCTTTGCGGGAAAGTAGACGGAACAGATTTGTTAGAGTGTACGCGGCCGACTGTTTGCCCTTCCCGTTTTTTTTTTTTGTGTGATAGCTAAGGCTGAATATTTAGTCTCTAAATACTCATCTTGTTTTGGGACATTTTTGGGAGAACACGCGGTAGTCGTTTTAGCGCTCCAAGGGGAAAAAAAGATAGTTGCTTTTGTGTTAACACTACAATTGTTAAATATATTATCTCGTGACTCGCACTCTCGCGAATTTTGATTTCTCTTCAACTCGGTAGGCACAACATTTTATTTCGATGGCAAGGATGTGGACTGATTAATAACAACAATTCAAGTTTTCACTCCAGTCGGACTATTCTGGTATCTATGCGCAAACGGGTCGAAAATAGCTTTAAGAAATTACGCGATAAAAGTATTAACTTAATAATTTTTAGCAGCACATTTGACCTGATTATCATAAACTACTGTCAGCCCTGATTTATTTAGGTAAATGCATAGAAAAAAAAACTATCACTGGACTGTAACCTTACCTTCAGATTTATTCGTGTCTTCGTAATTTCGGTACAAAATATGCTCAATCACCGAACCGGGCAAGATGCTTTGTACGACACTTGTTCATGTTGGTTGCCGAAGCTATCACATCGCGACCTCATGGATGTTGTTATCGATGATGTCATGTTATTCACGCAATGTGACAGGGTTGTCTTGAACGAAGTGAAAGACAAGGAAGTCGCCCGACTGTTAATAAACATGTTGTTTCTGTCCCCGAAAGATTTTTCAAAATGACAGGGTCCTACGATAACTGGCCGACTGTCTCGTTGATACGTACGGAAGAGACAGACTCATTATTAAATCGCCTGAAGATAAATCGTACCGTTTTAATTGCTCGAGAGTATCTCTACTAATGACAAGATCGAGTTGTTACCAGGGTCGAGCTCAACACGCGCCAAATGTACAAACGCGTGCAACGGTAGCGGATATTAGTGAGAGGTGTGGGCCGACTTCCAATTAATTTGGAAATTTAGTTTCGTAAATGAAAGACAACATTGACAAGATACAAGCACGAATAAGCGTAACTTCGCTATTTCTCTGGTGCATAATTTTCGCGAGTGCATACTTAACCAGAAATCTTTCCAAACAACGTTCCAATAAAGCAGAATAAACGGAAAGTTCAAAGGGGCGTCAGGTCTGCCTTATTCCGGACACAAATTGGCCAAAATATTCTACCGTTACGCAAACGGCGGTGAGGATCGGAACTATACTCTCGATTTCGCCTAGCTTCGCTTAGAGCAGGAGAAAACTACGGGTGCGAGATGAACATTTATACATTCACTGTTTCATTCCTCTATACGTCGTCTCACCTTCGCATGGACTAACTGTGAAGGCTGCGAAAGTTAGAGTGGCTAGACTTGACATCCTTGAGTGGAGCACTCGCTGCATGAGCGCTCGTGCAGCCGCCGAGGCATCATCCAAAGCAACTAGCCAGCGCTTTTAGCATGCGCGGTGAGCAATAATCCATGCTAACGTGATACGAAGTATAACAGTGGATATTGTTCCCTGTTCCTGTCTCCTTGGTAAAAAGTGTGAATGGTCTGGCTGCACAAGAGAATACAACCAACGAATAATCAAAAGCATGTGACCATGATGCAAAAGTGGAAGTTACCTTGTTTGACCTGCCTGTAATGAGCGGTGCCTCTGCCGCACAGTATCTTGACTCAACTTGGCACTTTGATGTAAAAAATGAGTTTATTTAGCCACCAGCACTGCGGCAGTCCCGTACATAAATGTCCCTATGGAAATATCAAGAATTAGGCAAATAACGCCGTCTGTGGTCATGTATATGCATTTGCTTAATATCATAATTCAATTTAGGTTTGGACCGTTTGGTTTCACGACTTTTCGAGGGCGAGCGAACAAAGTATCCTTGGTTTGCTTAAAATTAGTTACGAGGAATGCATCCACACTAATTTTCTACTCGGCACCGACACAGAGATACGTGTGTTTGACCGAACTATTGAGGAATGGTTGCATACATTTGTTCCTAAGGTAAACAAAAAGTCGCTCTAACGAGCGTAACCCTTGGATTAATCGAGATATAATTAATTTAGAGCAAAAAACCTCACAATCTCGGAATTCAGGTGTATTAAACAGTCGGCTTAATCTGGAGCAGCTTAAAGCATATCTACGGAAACAGGTGTGTGAAGCAAAGTTCCTGTACTACAACTCCACTTCTTGCAATTTTTTGAAGTCAGATCCATCAAAAGTTTTGAGACACTTTTCTCCTTAATGTTACCAGATTATAATGTTAATGAAGGCGATATCATCTTAAACTGTTTTATGAAAGAATCTTGCTTCACTCACTACTATGGTTTTGTTTTCACTCAAGATAATGGCACTTGTCATGTTGCTCCGCTAGTTGACGATTAGTGCATGGCATTGAGGTTTCCATTGAGGGCATTTTTCACTTATTACTAAACCTTCATAGCAGAATGTCGCGGTGGCCACAGATTCCTGAAAAGGCATGCATGCTGAATGGTGCTCAAGGTTTCTTTTTCTTTTCTTCACCAGGTCGTTATCAGAGACTGGTATTCCAGTTCAGTGGGAGGTCTCAAAGTTTATTGGTGATAACAAATCGGAACATCTCTTTCCACTAATCAACTATTGATACGTATTTTTACTATCGTCATGTACTGAGATTCTGGAAAATATTGTGCTCAAGCGGCATATTTGTTTTTCTTGAAACCAATACATTCTTCTGTCACGGCCAACATGGGTTTCGGCGTGGGTTTTCCAATACTCCCACACTGATCGAAACGACTCATGCCATTGCTAAAGTTCTGAACCGACAGGGAAGTCGACATTATATTCATCAACTACTCAGAATCGTTCGATCGCGTTTATCATCCAAAGCTGATGTTAAAACTTGCATGTGTCTTAAATAATCGAAACATCA
The DNA here is from genome assembly GCA_037355805.1 of Ixodes ricinus. Classification (NCBI taxonomy): domain Eukaryota; kingdom Metazoa; phylum Arthropoda; class Arachnida; order Ixodida; family Ixodidae; genus Ixodes; species Ixodes ricinus. The sequence goes on along the minus strand of JAZHYW010055835.1, from coordinate 27,010 downwards.
CGCCTTGGCTTGAAGATTACTTGGTTGCTCGTCATTTGTTTTGTTTCGCTGGGCAGTGCTTGTTCTTTTTCAGCTGACACTTTGTCAGATAACCCTCAAGGCTTTCTCTCGGACAGCTTTTATTTCTTACGTTTATCAATGATTTTCAGAATGTTGTTGGTGTATATATGAGATTCTATGCAGATAATTGTATATTTTTTATAAAAAAGTGAAAAATATTAAACACCAACAGTTACTTAATCTTTCGCTTGAAATAATGTCCGAGTGGTGTTTAACTTGTCAACTGCCCCATAATATACGGAAATGTGCGCAGATGACGTTTCTCAGAAAACATTCCCCACGTCGTTTCTAGTGCCATGTTAATAACAACCCTCTACAAATTGTTTCTACGTACAAATATCTTGAAGTGCAATTTTCTTCGTATCTGAAATGAAAGGTAGACGTTGATTGTATTGTTCGGTAAACTCACGCTACACTTTGATATCGGAAACGCAATATTATGCTTTCTTCGTTTGATATAAAAGTCACTTCTTACAAACCCTTGGTTCGACCTGTTGTCGGATATGCCTCCTAGGTACGGGACTCTGATAGGACTGTAAATATTTACAAATTAGAAAGAGTGTAAAGATACGCATTGCGATTCATTTACAACAAATTAAAAATAAACGAATCTAGCTGTGACGTCACTACTCGAGAAAGTACTAGAAAGAGTTCCTATCCTCAAGAAGCCGTAAAGGAGGCTGTTGCTTTTATACACGCTACTGAACTGCGATTTTAACATTGATCCTTCAAGATATTTAACGCCACGACTGGTCCGTGGTGTTAAAATCTTGATGCTTGCACAGTAGAGCGCTGGTTCCGCTTCTTTGTGGTACTGACTCTTTTAAATACACTCTCTTCCCACAAACAATCGAAGAACTGAACAGTATTTTAGAAGTACATGTGAACTCGTCATCAGTCGTATTATTTTTGAAAACTTTGGAAGGCTGTCAGTGAAAGGTTTACTGTTTTGTTTTGCTGTCTGTTGCATTTCTATATTATCATTGAGTATTGACTACATCTTATTTTACTTTTCTGTAAGTTAGTGTACATCAATATGCACCGACCCCTCCTGCTAGAACTTTCAAAGGGAGGTTAGAAGTATTTGTAAATAAAACAAATAATAAAATACAATAAATTCAAACAGATTTATTTAAACAAAGGCCGTAAAAGGTAGTTTTGTGCGGCCTGTGCGGAGCGAGTTACGTATACGGCTAGGGGGACATAATGCAGAGGAACAATTGTCACCTTCGGTCAAATTTTTAACTCAAAAATTTTGACTAACTTTTTAATAATAAAAATAAAGACATGATTACAATTAGAAACTCACTGAGAGTAATCTAGGACCACTAAATCAGTTAATTTTAGGAGAATTTGAAGACGGTTTCCACTCGCTCAACAGGCCGTAATCTGGCGGTCCGAAAATGCGGATGACCATATGTTTATTTTTACTAACTAAAAAGTTAATGAAGGATGTTTAGTAAATTATGTGGCTTATGGTGACGATTATTTTCCTTATATTGTGTCCTCCTTGCCGTATAATTAATCTGAACAAAGAGCATTATTCAAACTTTACATTTTTGTTTTGTTTTTTTCAAATAAATTTGTTCAAATTAAAATTAAACACTCTGTATATAAATTGGCAATTTATAACTTACTTCCACAATTCTTGATATTGCCATATATGCCATTTGTCTAGAAGTTACTTCACGTGCAAACCATGTACAGGCTCTCGGTTCTAAAATCACAGACCACAAAGCTCGAGCCTTCACTTCGGCAGGCAAGCAAAGCACGCAGCAAACGGCAGCGACCAGAAGTCACTTTTGGAAGAGATTTTGATTACATTTTATTTTACGTGATGAAAAAAAAATTCAATCTTTTTAGAATGTCGATATCCGGTTACCACGAAATCAAATCGGCATACTGCGAGTCTTCTTAAAAGCCGAGATATAGCTTTCTCTCCATGAATCGAATCCCTTGAAAGGGGGGCGCTTTCCCCGAGGTCGAATTGTGGTCTACTGCTTCATGGTGATTGAGTCCCGGCAAGTTAAAGATACAAAAACCTTCAAAAACCCTCAAACGCTCTCAATTCGATTTATTCGATTTTTTTTTCTTTCCCTCAAACTCGAAGTGTAAAAGATCTCTTACCGGGATGGCTTTTTCCACATTTCGATCAGCATATTGCCATTCTTTGATGCCTATTATATGTTAGTTGAAGAGCTGACCCGAGCGAAACTCTCAGTAGCTAATTTTATCGATTGTCGTTAGGACCAAAAACTGTCACCATGAATATAGGCTTCTTTATCTACTTTCGGTTGTCCTTAGACGGTGTGCATCACCGTTCACAAATAAAGTTTAACACAAACAAGAAAATACATTCTCGTAAAGAAAAAAAGGCTTAGATTTTTTTTTGTTGTTGCTTTGTTGCGATGTTTTTTTTTGTTTTGTTTTCTAAAACCTGCAGATGACAGTCTGGTCAACGCTGCTAAGGTTATAGCTGTTCTTATTCAGGGACTTGGGTAGCTAGTATACTTCGTTTCAGCGTAAGTCCAGACGCAGCCGACGGTACGAGCTAAGGGAACCGATCACAGTCAAAAGCGCAAGTCACTGGAGCTTTTTTTGTTTATGATTGGTTTAGCGATGATAGAACGCATACATAAACACGACGGACACACCATGATGGTACACTTCTGACACAGTCTGATTGGTCTCATCAGCTCGTAACGTGTGCTGCGTCTGAACTTGAACGAAGTATAGAGACACGTTGCTCACATCTTATCTAGGAGCTTCGTGCTCTTTTCTCTTTGTCACCCCGAGTCAGATTTCTTGCAAGAAAGCATAAACACGTGGACAAAAGTCATTCGGAAGGCTTAAATCATCAACGCCATTTAAATTGTGATAGTGCAGGCAATGTGACACCCCTGTCACACATTTCGTACGACATTTCTATCGAAGGCAGTTCAAGAATCAGCCAACAAGCCATGCAAAGTGGGACACGCACAGTCGATATTGCGAGCTGAATCATCACCCAAAACAGAACTTGGCTGTGCCATATGACGTGTCCCTGTGACTATAGCATTATACTAGTTTTGCGTAGCGTATTTACAAGCACGCCACCTGAACCTCGTGTTGTGTATTTATTGCGGATCCGGAGAAAATCATGGTTAGTGATTCTATAAGGTTTCTGCGGTTGATTTGGATGTATCAGTTATGTTCGTTTAAAAACTAAGGTTCTCCGGCTTAGCGTAGATTTTCTATTTATTGGGGTTTGTAATTATATTTATTCATCCACGATTCTTCTTTTTATTTTTTCTACTAAAGCAGAGTCATTCTTGTTGCACCATGTGCTCTGAACTACCTCTTCATTGTGTATTACGCAAGTCTTGTGTGCGCTTAGATTTGAAAAGAATTGTACCGTTAAGCAGTCGATATCAACCTAAGAGGCACTTCAGTAAAAAGTTAAATTTTGAAGCTTGCCAAACTACGCACAAAATGTTAGCGGAACTTGGATAGTTGAAAATCGCGGAACTCATGCTCATTAAAGCGCCAACGAAGGCACCGTACTAATGATGTTTTGTAATGCTTCGACAAACAGATTGTTTTTGCGCATTTCTTTTATGTCATATTATCTTCGGTTACTAAACGGCATTTTTTTAAATCAGAACTGTTTCATATAATTTTGACTAGAACAATTTTTGTAAAGACTTACCGGCGACGTATGTACTTTTTGCTCGAGTATTTAAAAATATCGAAATCAGGTCGATTATATTTGCGAGTACTAGGTTGGAGCCGTTATAGAAGTGTACATGGTACAAACTAGAAAAAGATAATGCATATCTAAAGATTTCCATTGACAGTTCTCAACGGTGAGGTAAATTAACAAATCTGAGGTTTGATGTTGCATCAGGAATACGTGCTAAAATGAAAATCAAATATTCAATGTGGGGCAACGAACTATCCTTGCCTTAAAGCACATTTAATTTAATTCTAAAATTTCTCGTCGCACGATGTAATGAACTAAAACAAAGTTGAGCGACGGAGTTTTACCCCATCGAAATATTGGCAGTCCTGATTTTAATATGGCGACGTTCGGCGGTTAGGGAAAGCCGAGTATGGGTGCTCGGAGCGGTGACGACAAAGCGTCCTGCTTCTTTCTTTTTCTATGGAACGAAGAGCGTGCCGTCACATGCCGCTTCGTTAAGTCGCGGCCACTGTATCTGGCGTCATGTGCTCCAGTTCCCAATCAGCAATCCGACGCGGGCGGAAACGCGACTCGGAGCGGCGGCTGCGAGCCGATAAGACCATGACACGATGCCCAGAAAAAGCAACAGCTCAGCAAGGCCACAAGACGAGAACGGGAAAGCTCCTTGCACAGACACACGCTGGTAGGGTGGTGCCTTTAGTAAACGTTTGGCACTCTTTGTGTGTCAAAAGTTTACTTATCCAGCTCGCTTGCACATACGCCTTACTTGAATTATCATCATAACCCTAAAAATGCAGGCCGTTCCCCTTGCTGGTATTAGACTAATGGCAACCGACAAAACCCGTGTTCTTTGCTGACGTCTAACTCCTGGTTAGTTCAGTTGGTAGAGCGCTCCACTGGGATATGGAGAGGTCCTTGGTTCGATACCAGGACCAGGCGGGTTTTTCGGTCGCGCACCACTCGCATCGCTGTGTATGGAGATTTCTGTTTGTCCCACTTGTTCCCCTTTTCCAAGGATTATCATCGTCATATATTTTCATATATTTTTCACTTCTTCTAAAGTTGACAATAGACCCTTTTCAAGACACGACCAAGCGAAATTGGCGGTTGCCATTTCTTGGACGCGAAGCTTGTGATAGGATCCGAGACCTGGCCGAACGCTCACGGAGCGCTCGTGCCCAATCCATGCTCAGGGTGCGTGCCCAAGCAATGACAAACACGTATAACTCGCGGAGCAGCTAGTAGAGGGCGCGCTCCTTCTCGTTTTTCTTCCGCAAGTTTAATTACTCCTTGGAAAGTTGTCTATTCTGTACGTGTAGCAACATGTATCCTTCCCTCCATAAGGACTTATTTACACAAATACGCGCTGTTAAACTAGATCATTATTATACTTCGTTTCACCTTCCGTCCAGACGCAGCGGATGCTACGAGGGAACGGGACCAATCAAGCAGCGTCAAAAGTGCAAATCACTAGGCTTGTTCTGTTGATGACTGGTTCAGCGATGATAGAACACAGACAGAAACATTACGAACACCATGACGGTGCCCTTTTGACGCTGTCTGATTCGTCATATAATCTCGTAGCATCGGCTGCGTCTGGACGGAAGGTGAAACGAAGTATAGGTAGTTGCAAAACTCTTCTCGAAATACTCGAAGGGTGAAGGGGGGAGGGGGATTTCTAAAAATATTATTTAGTTCGCGTACAGTTCATTACTTTCTAAAGCGGGCCGCGTATCTCAATTCTTTTAGCTTCCTTTGCCTTAGCACTATTCCAATCTGGTAATGATAGCCCTTCTTATCTAAGGCTCTTAGGGATTCCCAAGATGTAATAATTTAAGTAAAAAGAAAAATTTCACGCATGATGCGGAAATGTTAATTTGGTAATTCAAAACAACAAACGTCCAGTATTTTTTTATACTACAGCCTTTTCTTAGTACAGTCAACATATCGTGTCATGATTAATACGTTATTATCGAGAGTGGGTTCATTCAGGCCGGGATGCTTTTTAACAAAAAGAATGCAAACAATCGCCATGGTCCAGCGTGGAATGATTATGATGGTATTCCTAGCAAAGGCCGTCAAAGCTTCTGGTCACTATTATTTCTTCGATTGATTTGATTTTGAGGCTCCCTAAAGGAAAATCGGAGATTGAGGTCATACGGAAAGAGCGGGCGTCTTTTTTGTCTACATACTGCGTTCTTTTCCTTCGGCGCTTGCCGCTCTGCGAATACTCCGACAAAAATCCCGATAAGCAAAAAGAAAAAAAAAAAACATGTAATGAAATTGGCGTTTAGAAAATATAATAATTATACAATTAAGCTTCCGAGAGTATCGTCTGTCTGACTAATTCTTCTACAGGCACATTTCCCACCACACTGGTAGTTTCGACGGTTACAGTTTAACAGGTTTGTTCCGTGGTATATGAATCGAAATTGTCAATCCCGTGCTCGCAGGCTGGACCAGTATCATGCTTGGCCACATCTTTTACAACTAGATTTTTCGCATTATTTTCTAAACACCACTTGCAGGATATATACTTTTTTCAGTCATTATTCGAGACGTAACTGGCTATCTAATGAAATATTTCCATAAAGTGAAGCCTTTTACAAAAAAAAAAGTAAAAGCTAATGGATACTTTTTTTTGCATGAGTTTATTTTTGAAGAGACATACGACCGACTTTCTAACTTTAAAGCTTTACTTATGATTATAACAAGATTGTAATTAAATATACTGGTCGCTGAACAGTCGAGTTAGCTGCGTGTATCTCATTTATATAGGGGGACGAGAAGAAAACGTGAACCGTTCTCAAAACGTCTTCTCGTTCCTGGTAAAATTAAACGGGACATTGGTGAGCACGTTAGCCAAACCAAAACGGCTTACTTTACAAAACGTTAGCAGCTTACTTTATGTTGATATTTCGATCACTATTCAAACAGCGCCAACAAAAAGAAAAAAACAAAAAAAAAACAACAACAACAGGATGTATAGCGATTCTGCCCCCTGCATCAGGGACAACATGTTCTATTATAAATGAAAGGTTGTGTTATGAAGGCACTTAGCGCACTTCATTACTTCAAATATTCCCAGGAGGTATACACCCACATTATCCTTAAGTATTGATAAATGACATACGATATACCTAGCCGAAATGTACGCTCAGACTACTGCACACAAGGGAGACGTATGTGCTTATCTATGTTTATTCTAGAAAAACGAATAACCGAGTATTTCGAATCCCGTCATATGTGATGTTCTGCCATATTTACTAGAGTTGATGCAAAAGTAATAATGGAAGAAGTCGATATGGGTTCCTGTTGGCGTGTTGTTTCTAACTTATGGTAAACTCAACCCCTCTGTTCATCATTCATAACTCGAAAGCACTCTCACTGTGCATTAAGCCGAAGTTGTCGCATGTGTGCAATCCCTGTAAATTACTGAAAAGTAAAACCTGATAGAAACAACTTGAAAATGAGCATCCTGAAACCTCAGAGTGACAACCGACGTTTTGCTAAGAGACAGCTTCTTCAGAGCTGAACTCTTAGAACAACGTCGACTGGTTTATTTCCAAACATGTACAACATATTATATTATGTCTGCAATATCCTATAAATCAACACAACAGAAACAGCAAATCAAAGCTGGTAGAGTGATCTAAGGCAACATTTTATACTGCCTTATATACCGTTCTATATTCAATCTCAATAGATTTAATCTATATCTGGGGAGCACGGCCGCTAACACGTGAATTTATTAAGTGATTCTCTGCGGTATAGTCTTTGAGAAATTAACGCTATTATGCCGAGCTATGTTCTCGCATCCGTGCCTTTTGTGGCGCAGCAGAGAAGTCGTGAAATTAAGTAATATAGTGCCTAATTTCAAAACTCAGCCACTTATATGACTAAAAAGAAAACTAAAAAGAAACACTGCAGGTCTCACGAGCACACCGACTTTATGATTCTTCGTGATGCTAATGTGTGCGTGTGGTGTCTCTTATCTAGAGTCCTTGAATTTCAGCGCGAGGAAATAATGGAGGAGAGAAGTATGATTGCGCAGTAAGCTCGATCTGCATAAATGTACCAAATTGACGAAGAGAACATTACATAAGCATCAGCCGGCGCAGCTAGGCATCTTCGTTGAAATGTTACACGTTCAGTCTGATTATCGTCGATTTATTTCTTAAGTAGAGGAGAGGTGATGGCGTAGATTTCTTAAAATCGTGAAAAATGTATGTTCAGGTCACTCGATTGCTATTTTTATTAAAACTTGTGCTCTATTTTCTTTTCTGTTTTCTGGATTTTTTTTTGTTCTTTTTGTCACTGACAGTGGGTAGGGAGCTGCGCAATTCAGCGGTGATGTAAGTCGAAGCTCGAGATGTCAGCGGTGCTTCATTTCACGGAGAAAGTCTGGCATAGAAGGAAACAATCAGAGGAACACTTTTCCTTCCTTTGCTTCGACAACTTTCTTTTTTTTTTTGCAGAGAAATATGTCGGATTCGTAGCTTTTCATAGCGTCTCGGAACACTCAATTAAGAACTGCTGACTATGCTTACGTCACCGGAATATCATCCCGTGAAATAGTCTATTGAGCGCCACGATCGTCTTCGCAATGACACAATTTAAGTACGCTGCAATAACAAGAACAAAAAAGTGTAAATACGGCGACATTTTTTTTTAACTGCTCGTATAAAATTGGTAAGAAAATTATCTCTAGTTTTTTTTTACGTTAGACTGACATATTTTAAATAAAAAATTAACGGACGAAGTTTCGCACTCGATACTGTATCTTCGGTGTATATGTCTGCTTGACGAGCTGCTTCAGAAACTCATTGGCTATTCTTGCTCGCACGGGCTAATTAGATTATTAGAGTTATCTTTATCGCAAGGCCGGAAATCGAGATAGCAGCAAAACGTTTACTCAAAAGAATGGTACCCTTACAGAAGGCACGGTGAGTACAAAGGGTCTGTATTAAGGACCTTATACTTCAACCGCCGAAAGAGCTAACACTTGCAATAGGCTTTATTTTCTAGTTAAAGTTCTAGGTTCCAAACAAATTTGTTAAGTGTTTCCAGTCAAACATCCGTGTCTAAGCAGGGTATGTAGTTCCAAGTCTACTCGCATAATTATTTACATTGAAGTCCATAGTCCGGTCAGTTTCGCCGCCACTCTTTTTTCAACTCTACGCTAAGTTTTTATTGTTCATGCCAAAACTAATTGGATTGTTCCCTCTTCACCTCGCGAGAGCTGCCGAGCGCTATTTGCTAGAGCCTTTTAATTATTCCACGAACTGGACATACTGGAAGGTGGGGGGGGGGGGCGGATATTTCTAAAAATATTATTTAGTTCGCGTACAGTTCATTACTTTCTAAAGCGGGCCGCGTATCTCAATTCTTTTAGCTTCCTTTACCTTAGCACTATTCCAATTTGGTAATAGATGGCCCTTCTTATATAAGCCCTTAGGGATTTCCAAGATGTAATAATTTAAGTGAAAGGAAAAAGTTTATGCATAATGCAGAAATGTTAATTTGGTAATTCCAAACAACAAACGTCCAGTATTTTTTCATACTACAGCCTTTTTTTAGTGCAGTCAACAAATCGTGTCGTAATTAATATGTTATTATTGAGAGTGGGTTCATTCAGGGCGAATGCCTTTTAATAAAAAGAATACAAACAATCGCCATCCTCCAGCGTGGAAGGACCATGACGGTGTTCCTAGCAAAGGCCGTCAAAGCTTCTGGTCACTATTATTTCTTCAATTGATTTGATTTCGAGGCTCCCTAAAGGCAGACCGGAGACTGGGGTCATACGGAAAGAGTGGGCGCCTTTTTTTTTTTTGTCTACATACTGGGCTCTTGTCCTTCGGCACTTGCGGTTCTGCGAATATTCAAACAAATTTCCCGATAAGCAAAAAAAAAAAAAAACGATCTAATGAAATTGGCGTTTAAAAAGTAATAATAATAATACAATTAAGCTTCGGGGAGTATAGTTTGTCTGACTAATTCTTCTACAGGCACACTTTCTACCACACTGGTAGTATCGACGGTCACTGTTTAACAGGTTTGTTCCGTGGCAGAATCGAAATAGTCAATCCCGTGCTCGCAAGCTGGACCAGTATCATGCTTGGTCACATCGGTTACAACTAAATTTTGCTTATTTTTTTCAGAATACTACTTGCTGGATATATGAATTTTTTTAACAATTGTTATTCAAGACGTAACTGGCTATCTAATCAAATACTCGCATAAATTGAAGTCTTAAAAAAAGTAAAAACTAATTAATGCTTTTCTTTGCATGACTTTATTTTTGAAGAGACATACAACCAACTTTTTAACTTTGAAGCTTTACTTATGATTATAACAAGATTGTCTTTAAAGATACTGGTCGCTGAACAGTCGAGTTAGCTGCTTGTATCTCATTTATATAGGGGGACGAGAAGAAAACGTGAACCTTTCTCAAAACGTCTTCTCGTTCCTGGTAAATTTAAACGGGGACATTGGTGAGCACGTTAGCCCAACCAAAACGGCTTCATGTTAGCAGCCTACTTTATATTGATATTTCGATCTCTAATCCCAAACAACGCCAAAAAAAGAAAAAAGAAAAACCGCAGGATGCACTAGCGGTAGTGCCTCCTGGATCGGGGACAACATGTTCTCTTATAAATGAAAGGTTGTGTCATGAAGGCACTTAGCGCACTTCATTACTTCAAATATTCCCAGAAGGTATCCACCCACATTAGTATTGATAAAGGACATAACGAAATACCTGGCCGAAATGTACGCTCAGACTACTGCACACAAGGGAGACGTATGTGCTTATCTATGTTTATTCTAGAAAAACGAATAACCGAGTATTTCGAATCGCGTCATATGTGATGTTCTGCCATATTTACTAGAGCTGATGCGAAAGTAATAATGGAAGAAGTCGATATGGGTTCCTGTTGGCGTGTTGTTTCTAACTTCTGGTAAACTCAACCCCTCTGTTCATCATTCATAACTCGAAAACACTCTCACTGTGCATTGAGCCGAAGTTGTCACATGTATGCGATCCCAATAAATTACTAAATAGTAAAAACTGGTAGAAATAACTTGAAAATGAGCATCCTGAAACCCCAGAGTGACAATCGACGTTTTGCTAAGAGACAGCTTCTTCAGAGCTGAATTGTTAGCGCAACGTCGACTGGTCCGTTTCCAAACATGTATACGCCATATTTTATTAGCTATGCAATATCCTATAAATCAACACAACAGCAACGGCAATTTAAAGCTGGTAGAGTAATCTAAGGCAACATATTATACTGCCTTATATACAGTTCCATATTAAATGTTAAGAGTTTTGAGCAATATCTGGAAAGCACGGCCGCTAACACGTGAGTTTATGAAGTGCATTCTCTGCGGTATAGTTCTCGAGAAATTAACGCTATTATGCCAAGCTATGCTCTCGCATCTGTGCCTTTCGTGGCGTAGCAGAGAAGTTGTGAAATTAAGTAATATAGTGACTAATTTCAAGACTCAGCTACCAGTATGACTAAAAAACAACGCTGCAGGTCTCACGAGCGCACCGACTTTGTGATTCTTCGTGATGCTAATGTGTGCTTGTGGTGTCTCTTATCCAGAGTCCTTGAATGTCAGCGCGAGGAAATAATGGGGAGAGAAGTAGATTGCACAGTAAGCTCGCTTTGCATAAATGTACCAAATTGACGAAGAGAACATTACATAAGCATCAACGGGATCAGGTATCTTCGTTGATATTGATGCACTTTAAGTCTGATTATCATCGATTTATTTCTTAAGTAGAGGAGGGGCGATGGCGTAGATTTCTTAGGATAGTGAAAAATGTATGTTCACGTCACTCGATTGCTATTTATTAAGACTTCTGCTCTACTTTTTTTATGTTTACTGATTTTTTTTTTCATGTGTCACCGACATTGGGTAGGAATGTACGCAATTCGGCGGTGATGTAAGTCAAAGATGAAGATGTCAGCGGTGCTTCATTTCACGGAGAAAGTCTATCATAGAAGGAAAAAGACAAAGGAACACTTTTCCTTCCTTTGCTTCGACAGGTTTCTTTTTGCAGAGATATATGTCGCTGTTGACCTTTCTCCGATCCCGAAACCCCCAAGGCAATAAGTGAGTGAACAAACCCTTTTGCCGAGAGCGAGATATTGCGTGTCATGTCATCCGGGACAGGGTCTGAGTGAGTTAAAGCCCACATAAACTGGCGCCACAACGTGGGGCCTGATTTTTGAGTAGGCTGGCATTCTGATACCTAACCTGTTTCCGGTTGAATTGGGACACCGTTTCGCCGTCTTTTTTGGGGTTATCTTTGTTGCGTGCGGGAACGCCACACGAAGTTTCGTTGCGGGCACACCGCTCGAAGGTCCTAACGTGATCGTCTGCCCAACGAGGAGGTGAGGAACTGGACCGTTGTCTTTAGGGATTAACCCTTGGTCCCAGCCTGTCAGGAATTTACTTATCCCCGTTACGAGAAGCGCCTTGAGTATTCACTGTTCAGCGCACCATTGGATGCTAGCAGGTTGATCGTGCTGTGCAAGAGCGCTGTGTGCGTCGAAATTACAGCACCCCTCGAGGCCTGTATAGTGTCGGGCGTCACCCCACCTACGCCTCCGGCCGTCCACGTCTGCTGAGAAAGAAGCCAGCTCACGGTTTGGGGGATGTGACGCGCCTAACCGCCTTTGCTCGCGTATCGATGTGATGTTTTGGACCGCTTGTTACCGATCGAACGCGTCAGTGAGGCATCGCTCTGGGTAGAGAACGCTTTCATTGCCGATGGCGGTTGCACGGACTGTGTTTGGAAATTATTCCCGTATTGCATTTTGTCCGGGAGGAGCCCAGCGTCTCGGTTTGGCCGTATGCTAGCTCCCAGTTGGCCTTGCGTGAGCTGTCAGCGCGGTTTGGAGCTTCGTTAGTTGACAGCATTTTAAGGCACGGTATGCGCTCTTGTGGTTCCGGCCAAGATCGCTTTGAACGAGTACCTTTTGGCCAGAGGCTACACTTAGGCGCTAAGCCCCCAAACCTTGCCGGATACGCGATGCCTGGTGCATCGACATCGGAATCCCGAAAATCATTGAGTCTCCGCGTTCACTTTATCAGTGGCAGTGTGTCAACGGAGCATTACACAGCGTGTAATGCTCCGTGGAGTCCAGTCTGACGCCATGGGGATGATCCGTGCGTTTCTCGTTGTAGAGTCGTGAGGTTGATCCCGTTTAATTGTGCGCACAGTTGGGTCCGGATCCACAGACCACCATATCGAAGGTTGAGCCTCGCGACGGGAGTTACTCTTTCATTTCGTTTTCTCCGTCTCCGGAGGAGCGGCGGCAAGCGCACGCTTTGCGCTGCCGCCGGGAACAGTACCGGTTCTCAGCCGTGTTTGGGTTCGCGTTGGGACGCGAGGGCGTAGAGAGCGCAATTGGTCGTGTAGAGATCTGGATTTGCGTGAAATTGTAGATTTAGGGGAGAAGCGACAGCTATAAGGAGTATTCACTGGCGGCCATAGCTGTGTGCGCGAATTCTGAGCGCGTGCTGATGGCGAGCTTCCACAGTTCTTTTGCAACGTGCATTCCGCACCATCAAGAGTGCCGGACTTAGCAGCCTATTGATGTGAGCTCGTTCTGAGCATGCGATTTAAACAGCACCCACAAATATGGCGTCCAGTGAATACTTCCTATAGGGGGGAAAAAGCGGTGCTCGTGCATTGAAAAGCTGCACGAGGGGAGTGGCGGTCTTGCGATGATGTGACGAGTTATTCATAGTTTTACCCTGTACAGCTGTGCGGGAGGCCCGGGAAAACGTACGGTTCACGTCGGCGGGTACGTGCCCGGGAAGCCTAGAAATAATGGCAGCGACATGGCCGTCGGCGGCCTATAACTGTTGTGCGTTGGGTCAGCCCATCGCTGTACAAACTGCAGTGTTTGCACGAATTGATAGCGGGTGTTGGAATCCAGCGGTAAATGCGGTAGACACTTCGACGCAGCGGAAACTCTTTATGCAGAGTAAATATACTTTATCCACTCGTCTATTTTCAAGACCGGCCGGTTAAATTATTTGGCATTTCGGTGTCGCGCTCGTTGCTCGGAAGTTGATAGGTGCGCGTGTGGGATACTTACATTGTTCGAGCCCTGCCTGTCTTTACAGTCGCAAGAAGACTTTTCAGTTATGCGGCGTGTTGCCTTGGTTTGGGGATGAGCTTTGTGCGTACCCTACTGCGTTTGTATGAGGGCATGTTGCTCGGATTGAGAACGTCAAAGAGTCGCGAGACGCGCTGATGACCTACTTTTATTGCTCGATCCCGGCCGGCCTTCACATCAGCAAGAAGACTTTTTAGGGATGCGGTGTCGGTGTTTGGCCGGGGTAGAACTCGAACGTGCGTCGATGTGCTTATCGCGGTTGTCGAGCCCGTGCGGGCTTCGGTGCGGACCGCCGTTACACGCTCGTTGCTCCTGTTGGGAGGTCACCTCCGAGCGGTGAAGCGGTAACGTCTGGTACATGTAAAGACGTTACGGACATAGCCGTGTAAAGAGGCTGTCCGATGAGAACTGCTGTTCGCACGATCTAGATACTGTTTCCTTTGTACTGGTAGTAGTGGCCGGTACCACGGAACAACAGCCTCTCAGTAAGGCAATTATCCGTTTTGATGATGGCGTGCTGCGTAGCTTGCAGGTAGCGTATTTGTAGCTCGGGTGTCGCGAAGGCCGAGTGCATGAGTGCCCGTCTTGGGTAATTGTTACTGTTGGCAGCGTGTTTTTTTCCGTATACCTATTTCGAGTCGCACCTTGCGAACGGGGCTGGATTTGTGGCCGTTTCTATCTTACGGGAGGTTGCTGTTAGTTTTTGACGTTTTGTGTGTTCTTGAGAGTGTGTTGGAGATTAATATGGTTGTCAGAGGTGTGCGGTTCTGACGCTCTGGTAGATTGTTTTTTGTTTTAGAAAATGTGGTTCAGTTTTATAGGAGCAAACGTTGTATAGTGGGCGTATGTACGATTTGAGTATACAGTGAGTGCTCATACTTTTTTGTTGAAAAAAGTTTTCCTCTTAGGTACCTCTTGAACGTGTAGCGTGACGTTCTTGATGATTGCCTCCCTGTTAGTATTGAAATAAAGAGTTTTGTTTTTATTTCGTGGCATGTCCAACGTTCGAAAGACTTTGGTTTCGCCGCACTGTCTGATATAGCGTGCCGGTATTCGTTTTTGCGCTATTCGCTCTCTGGAATATTAGGGACGGAAGCAAAACTTTAAGAGCCGGCGTGTTGTGTGTGCCTGAGTGCCCGTGCGTGTTGTGAGCTATGGTGCTCCGGACCACTTCGTGGACCGTGCATCGTCGGTCGCGAGCTTACAAGTGAATGAACATTCAACCGCTGACCTGCCTGGTTTGATGCCACCACCATTAGCATCGAGAGGGCTCGTCATCATCGGTGACACTCAGGTGAGCGAGTTCCCTGCCGAAGGTCCTAAGGGCCGCGCAACCTCGAGTCCCCCGGAATCGGAGCCTTGAGGGAGGAAGGTGTGAAGGTCTGGCTGCTCTCCTCCGCGCTGAGACTCGGGGCTCGACATTCCAGTCATTCGGACTTCGTCGTTTGCCCGGCAAAAGATTCAATGCCTCCGAGATGCGTCATGCCTCGGGGGAGCTTTGATGGCCTCGCGCACCAGAACATCCGGCTGCGCCACTCCCTAAGCCAACTGACGTCACGCGACTGGACTCTCGGAACAAAGGAGCCAAGGCTTGAAAAGGGGACGCGGGACAAAGAGGAGGCTCTCTCGGGTGACGGACACGAAGGAGCTTGCAGCGGTGACAGGAGAGGAAGACGTTGGAGCGGGAATCGGCAGAGAGACGGACGCTGGCGCGGGGCAGTGCGGGCGCTACGTCGAGCGACGGACACAACAAACGGACCGGACGGCGACCCTGGACAACCATGTTTTCGTGACGCGGTGTGGACGACCACCGCTGAGACATGAAGCAGCTGCAGTGGCAGCGGACTTTCCCAAGGCCTCGCTGTTGACCGTTCCCCGATCCCGAAACCCCCAGGCAATAACTGAGTGAATAAACACTTTTGCCTAGAGCGAGGTGTTGCCGTGTCATGTTTAACTGGGGACAGGGTCTGAGGGAATCGGAGTTAGAAGCCCGCGATACAAAGGGTCTATATTAAGGACCCTATACTTGAACGGACGAAAGAGCTAACGCTTGTTTTAGGCTTTATTTTTTAGTTAAAGTTATAGGTTCCAAACAAATTTGTGAAATGTTTCTCGTCAAACGTACGAGCCTAACCCGGGTATGTAGTTCCAAGCCTACTCGTATAATTATTTACGTAGAAGTCTATAGTCCGATCAATTTCGCCGCCACTCCCTTTTCAACTCTACGTTATTTTTTTTTCTTACCAAAATTAATTGGATTGATCCCTGTTCACCTCGCGAGAGCTGCCGAGCGCTATTTGCGAGAGCCTTTTAATTATTCCACGATTACGAACGATCCAGAGATGGGTCGGAGCGGAAAAAAAAAGAGTGAGAGAGAGACAGAGAGAGAAAGAAAAAATGAAAGTGGAAAGGCGAGAAAGAGGGACGAGCTCGGCGAAAAATGATCATCACTATCCTCTATCGCTCCGCCTAGTCAAACGCTTAAAAGAAATATTTGTAAGTCTTTTTGAATCTCCGCTATTTCAATTCGGTGGTGTTTCACACAAGGGCCATTTGGGGAATTTGTGTTTTTCGGCGCTTGTGGTATGCGGTGGACATATGTGGCAGTTCGGTTGTGAGCTCTGTCGACTGCTCTCCTGGGGACTGGTAGCGACGCGGACAAATGCTGAGATATGCGTGTATCCGTAGAAAGAACGTCGGGCAGTTCGAGGCTATGATTTGCGCGGTTCTCATAATCCACCATGAAGAAAAAAAAGTTAATTGAAAAACACGCACAAAAGAACTACTATAGAAGGCAAGCAGTTCAAAGTGTTGAGATCCGAGTCCCTTTTTCATATTTCCTGTAATTGTTTCGTCCGACTCGATTTTAAAAAGAATGTTAATTTTCGTGGAGCTCGTTCTTCTTACTCGTAACTGATGTTACAACATTAAGCATATTGCTTTCAAATAAATATTTTTTTTATCTTGTCTTCCACGGCTATTTTTTCATATTTCTGTATAGAGAAGTGCGGAGCGTACCTTTAAAGCTTCATTTCCTTTTTTTTTTGGTTTTCGAAAGGTAGTTTTTTTTACTTGACGCCGCTCTGTTGTGTTTCTGTCTTCAATAACAGCGCACTAAGTACACGAGAAACGAGTAAAGGAACATGTTAGACTGTTTAATATTGTCATACGTAAGCCCCGAGACCAAAACAAAGAAATGTAGAGACGATAGTCACATATCGCCACCTCTCCGCGAACAACATCTCCGCACATATTAAGGATCGGACACTGTGTTATGGGAGTTAAACTTTTTATACCTTGCATCGTTTGCATATTGAGACCATGCGTCGTTTCCGGATGAAGTGAGAAAAAGGCGTTATGCGTCTCTGATGGCATGGTGATTAAAATGTGAACCAATTAATTAGTGAAATCTTTATAATTCATTAATAACTTAATAGGTGTATTGGCGGGGCTGTTAAAATTGTGTAAGTATTGCGAATTTATAAACGTAATAAGATTGAATGACTGGGATCCTTAAATTTTGAACGGTGTAGGAACAGTACCTTTTAAAAGAGAAATTTTGTTTTGTTCATTGTATTATTTCACGATTTTTGCTACGAGCTAATGGAAGACGTAGAGGGGGACAAAGATAATTGTTTATACCTTTTTACTGACGTCAATTTGCAAGCTAGCAAGTACTATTTATTCATGTAAGGGGCGTGACATGCGTATTACTTAGAAATAGTTCTGACTCACATATAAGACAGTGGAGAAAAAAATACAAAAAAGCAACGAGGCACTTTGTTTATTTTTCATCCTCCCTACCTTACGCAGTAGCAACATAGAGCTTGCAAGAGATGTAAACGTATATCCTCCATAAAAGTTTATAGAACTTGCAAACTAGGAAAGAATATGGAGACAAACTTGTCTCTCCCCAATTGTAGCGAAAAAGAACATCGTTTGCTCTTTGCGCGGGGTCTGGGATTCGACGTTCAGACTCCAGACCCTGCACGAGGATCGGACGACGCTCCTGTTCGTTCTAATCTAAACGTCGTCGCACGCTCTCATGTCGTCCTCTCCTTCAGTTTCTCTCCATATAACTTATACCCAATCGCAACTTTCGGTGCTAAAGTGAAGGTGACAAACGTTCACCTTAATTAGACTTCCCGCCTAATTAAGGTGAATGGACCCTGAACCGCACATGCCTTGTTTTAAGACCCAACAGCTATCATAGTCATAATCATCGTTATACGTTAATTTGGCGCCGGCTTCTCTCCGAGGTCCTCAAGGTAAGCCCGTTGCCCTCGTTTTAAATTTAACCTCGCCTTTTCTTTTGCCAAATTATTAGTACCGAAACTGTCTGACCAATCATATTAACATAACAAGAAAGTAGTTGTTGATGCAATACCTTTCTCAAGTTGGAATAAGTGACAGAGGGAACACCGACCGAATAAAATGGCACAGACAATGTCTCAAACGGGATTTGCAGACATATGGATCGTTCCACTAGGAAGAGCTGAGCGAAAAAATGCCCTCCACCTCTCACCCAGCGCGTCATCTGCTCCGCCGAGTGGGCTGTACCTAACATCCGGCTGACGTTCAAACTCGGTTTAAAATCGCGTCATCTTGGAAATTTCAAGCGCAGATGCGCAGATTTTTATATGCGAGTTTTTGTGTAATTTTGTGCTCGATAAAAAGACAAACCGGGTCCAATGGCGCTGTTACCTGCATGTAAAAAAAAAGGGGGGAAAGGTGCGTCAGAGTGGCCGGTCACTCCGGCGAAAAGTAAATCCGATTGCTGTAGCTTTTTTTACTATACAAAGTTCGTACTGGTGTAGGGCTTTAGCGACAATGAGTGGAAGTCTGTAATAATAAATAAAAACGTGCTCTCCTGACGCAAAAGACGCAGCGGTTGAGGGTACTACTGCCGGCTGACTCCGCTGCTATTGAAGTAACGGAACACAGATACGCTAGTTGATCCTGAAATAAAACCACAGAGCGGTATAGGCTGATTTTGGAGTATAGCCATGAATATTCTAAGAATGCGAACCACCTCCTAACTGCAGGCACGAGCGAGAGTTCGATGTTCGGTACAGCAGCCCGCCGGTACAGCCCAAAGATGGAGAAGGGCAACCTCCCGGTCTGTCGTCTGCTAGCGGAGTCGGGCGCGTGCCCTCTCTCTCTCGTTTTACCCCGCCGAACCTGCTGTACTTCCCGAAAGTGCGGAGAGGGCGCTGCGATTGAACAAAATGGTGCCGCCCTGACAACGCTAAATGGAATGGTCTATAGACTGCGCAGGCTTATGTCGCCCGTCCGTTTGTCCTTTCCTCACTTTCAAATTTTAAACGTGTGTACTGTGTATAAACGTTTTTGGTTACATCTGTCTGTGGAGTTCTCCGCAGACACAAATAAGGCAAAAGGCGCAGTTGCATGACAGGGTCCTGATTAGACCCGAAATATAAAAACAATGAAACCTAAGCAAAGCAAATAGGTATTCCTTGAAGATATCGATAAAGCAGCATACGAGATATACTTGCTGCCTCAGTTATTAAGAAAGTCAGCAATACATTCATGAGAACGGCACTTATTTGGGTATGTTGGGTTAGTTAGGTTAGGTTAGGTTAGGTTAGGTTAGGTTAGGTTAGGTTAGGTTAGGTTATGTTAGGTTAGGTTAGGTTAGGTTAGGTTAGGTTAGGGAACGGCACTTATTTGGGTATGTTTGGGTATATTTGGGTAACACGAATTATTAAAAATTATAACCGAGCTCATGTATGCGCTCTTATAACTGAACACAAAAGTGACACGTTCGGATTGTTTAGTGTAATTATTTAATTTATTTTCGTGAATGCCGACAGTTCACCGACCCAAAGTCACTGAGACACAGTGTTCTGTCCGTTACCGAAAATAAGTAACGAAATAGCATTGCTCGTTAGCTTGGAAAAAAGCTAACGCGTTACAGAGCTCCGTCGCAATCTTTTCAAATGTAATGAAGTACCGGTGTCGTTACTTACCATGACTAATGGACGTTACTTTTACTTTAGTTCGTCGATACTTTGTGTTTCACTGTTAGTATATAACAGCTGTGAATAATAAACCGCCTTTATAAACTTTGGCAAGAATACACTTTTTTAATAGTGAATATGTATTTATTCATTTATTTGTACTCTGCAGCGCCGGAGCATTACAGCAGAAAAGTGGGATACAGATCACATTTATGCGTTGGAAACTCCCGCAAACAACACTAGCCAGCAACTAAGAATATAAATAAACAATTCAAAACCACACTCAATAAAATTTCAGGATTTCAATAACGCCAACAATACTAACAAAGAAATTCACACTGTATTGATCAGGTTAATAAAATATTCACTGTCGGCAGCATCTGTAATGTATAGCCTCGAACACGTGACACTTCGCGAGCGGGATTCGGAGAACTGAACCTTGCTCATAGCACCTGCCTGGGAAGAAGAAACCGCTCTGAAAAGAATGACCGGATGCACGCCCCGTAACGGACGCAAAATAGAGCTCTTCATGTAATCGAAGTTAATCCGGTTAAGTAAACATTATTTTATTACATCATAAGCCAACGTCGCATTTCCACTTAACGACACGTCAGCACTCGGCCACCGCTGACACATTTGTTTTGGTTCAAAGCGTGGGAACATCAACGTTTCCAAAGTTGGAGTTTATCCTTTCGGTTGTTGACAGAACGAGAATTTATTTGTTTTGAAGAGGAGGAAGTAACCAGCTGGAGTAGCTATAGGGACGCTGAGGCAAAATCCTTCGAGCGGCGGCAGACTGTTCCCTTCTGAACGGATGTATCTTTCCAGCGAGACGACTGCTCAGGGGGGCGGCACTCAGTTGGTCGAACGACGTTTTAGCTAACCCCGACTTTTTATCGAAAGATACTTTAGCGAATAGTCGGCCGCCGCGAAGCGGCGTTTTATGAGTGGGCCAAGTGTGTTAACATTTTGGTAATGAGCCGCCGCAGACTGCCCCCGCGAAGCTGCATAAACGGAGCGCGGGAGGGGGGGGGGGGGGTCAACACGCGCCGATCATTTTAGCAGCTTCTACACAAAGACTGCACTAAGGACGCTAGGGGTTCCGCGCATTGATAATCTCGCGCCTTTTGTGCCCGGTCGTGGGAAAGTTAAAAGTGTCTTCTGAAGGAGTTTGAAATGACGCTGTTTATACATAGCTTTGTTGGGGTTTTTTGCCACTTTTACGTAGTGTATAGAATAAAAATTATTTTGTTTCCAAGCAATCATGCGGCCATTTTTAATCAAGAGTTACGAGTAACGGGTAACGTAATTTGATAGGAGGTACCTTAAATAATAAGGAAATTACTTTACTCGTTAGTCATTTGGGAATCTAATGAGTACGTTAGAACATTAATAAAAAAACTAACGCGTTACCAGTAACGTCGTTACTCGTAACGCGTTAGTTCCAACGCTGCTGAGACATTTGTCGGTTTGTGTCCTTGTACTTTGCGAGCTGCAGTTTTCTGCGCTGATTTTTAAGTCTCTGGATTTATATAAAGCACTTGTCTAGCCTTCGTCGCCGAAGCATGATTTACCTAATGTATATTAAACACATCTACAACAGTTGGTTATAAAATAAGTGTGGTTATACTGCGCCTCCTCAAATTCTTCCCCGAGGTAATCTGGTTCGTCTTGGTTATCGGCGATCAATAATCATAGATGATAATTTATCTATGCTGGTAGCAGCAGGATTTGATAACTAATATATATATATATATATATATATATATATATATATATATATATATATATATATATATATAACGGGCATGGTGGCGGGGGCCGAAGGCGTGGGGTATAACTGAGAGGAAAAGCGAAACCCTTGATGGAAACAGCAACAACGGGTGGTGTTATCCTTCGACGTTCGGCCGGAGTCCGTCCTTCGTCAGGAAGAACAGTTCTTCCTGACGAAGGCCGGACTCCGGCCGAAGCGTCGAAGAATAAACCACCCGTTGTTGCTGTTTCCGTCGAGGGTTTTGCTTTTTCTCTCAGTTATATATATATATATATATATATATATATATATATATATACTATATACTCTTCAACCGAAGCATCACAGAGAAGCCAGGGTGCCCAGGATTAGTGGAATTAAGACGGTGCCGGCTACATGACCAACACCACCCAGAATCATGAAAGCCTGTGCACTTGACGTGTGACGTCATCACAGTGAGAACGATCGAAGACACTGATTGGATACGAGCACTGCGTCAGTGCTCGGGTGGGCCTATTGTCCAATGAACGCGTCGAAGGACGCTCGGCCTCGGGCTCGGATCCAATTGCCGAGTTGGGGCCATTCGACTGTGACGACGTTCCATGAAGGAAGAGTGGGGCGTTTGGAGCCCTTCATTATTCTATATAGTGTTGACGCGACCCGCCCAGCAAATTTAGATCTTCACACTAACTCGTTCTATTGGATTAGCCTCACATATAAAGCAGTTTAGAACTTATAAAAGGGGGATGATATTCATGAACCCTATCCTGCTAGGTTTTCACGGGGTCTTCGGTTAACTGCGCCTCAAGAATAAGTGGACACGAAAAAGAAGGGGCAGGACCAAGCGCTAGGTCCTGTCCCTTCTTTTTCGTGTTTACGAATTTTTCGGACGATTTTCCAGTTAAAATGCACCAACTAGCCCACTTAGCCGTTTTAATATAGTTCATTTTGTCACCGGGTCCTTAGTGGGGATCTTTTTATATTTGTCCTACGCCTTCGCCATTCTGATAAATATTTGACGATGCATATTTAAGCCACTCATTTCGTATGTAAGCTAATTAGACGTCCAGAAAAGACAAACCGTATCCACGGCGCATTCTTAATCATTCAGGGCAGGGGTCTCGAAACCCCGGCCCGCGGGCCAGATTCGGCCCGCGGCCGGCCGCGGTCCTTCCACAACGAAGCCCGGCCCGTGGCGCGCTTCAGCAGACCCGCTGCTACCGGCGCATAAAGTGCGCGTAAAAACTGCACAGCGACACGCTTCAAGTGGGCAAACTATGGTACCAGAAAGGATGAGAGAGACTGCATCGTAAGGCGGGGTCCTCTCGTCATATTTTTCGCTAAACATTGTCATCACCAGCCCCGATTCCTTGTCACCTGCTTCATGAGTGTGTAGTTATGTTAAAATTCCCGTACCTTCTCATGTGTGTATTAGTGTCCTCTGTCACAACTATTGCATATGAGTAATGCAATACGCGCGAAGTCGCTTTTTGCTTCTCGCATGGTTTACGGAGACACAGAGAGAGAGAGAGAGAGAGAGAGAAAGAGAAAGAAAGGGGGGGGGTGGAAACACGCGTCAATGAATCTCGCGCTAGCTTTTAGCGGCGTGCAGAGTTAATTACGCATTTAGTAAAAATAAAGAATACCGTATCTCATAATAATAATAATAATAATAATAATTTTTATTCCGTGGTGCAAATATGCTATTTCAGTTCCGGAACTGATCAAAGCCACAGAGGCTTGTGGGATCAATTCCACCATTGTAAAATAAAATGAAGAGGAAAATATAAGAAGTCACCCAATAATAATAATAATAATAATAATAATAATAATAATAATAATAATAATAATAATAATAATAATAATAATAATAATAATAATAATAATAAGAAGAAGAATAAGAATAAGATAAGAATAAGAATGAAGAATGAAGAAGAAGAAGAAGAAGAAGAAGAAGAAGAAGAAGACAGTACAGAAGGTGGAGCTGAAAAAAGTTGACAAAGCAGCTTGTCGGGACTCCAGCCCCTGAACAGGTACACAGCGGGGGCCAAGTTTTGTGCAAAGCAAGAAAAAAGTAACAGCGGAATAAACGAAAACAACCACAAAACGCTATTGTGGTCAAACAAAAAGATGACTAACAGGTAATCAACTACACATGAAATAAACAATGACAAAAATATGCGAACGAAAATTCCGCCTTAAGACAAGACAAACATAAACAACAACAACATATTTATATCAAAAGTAGATAGTCACGTGACTCACGTGGGCAAGAATATATTATATCAACATTCAAATTTATTAAAGTGTTTAGTGATGCTGGAAGTGTTCTTCTAATCATCGGAAGGCCGTAATCTGTCCGCGATGTATCGACCATCCAGAAATCTGAGTGGCGAGTAGAATGTGTAAGTGTTCTTTTTCTAAGGATGCCAAGTTTAACAGGAAGCTATTTATCACAGGATATTCTCGTTTATACTTCACGATGAGCCTGTATTCGTATTGTTGATGTAGTTTTAGTACCTCGAGTTTTTCAAAATTTGGTCCGTGTGAAAACAATAAGGCACCTCACACACGAGTCTTAACGCTCACTTTAAGAATATTCTATGTAAATTTGTTTTTCTAGTGCTACCCTATACCAAATGACAACAGTTCAAGTGAGATACAAATAATGTGTTATACAGAGCACTTGATGGAATTATTAGACGGTGACGATGATCAGACCTATTATACAAGCAAGTTTTGAAACAAAGTAATCTAAGTGCGCTGTGCGAGACATGCGATTTGAAAACAACACGCCTAAAGTCTTGAACGTGTTGACCATTTCAATGGGGGACGAGTATAAGACGACGTCGCTCGAAGGGTAATGTTCCTGTTTATGGGACAAAAACATAGCTTTAGTTTTGTCTTTAATTTTTATAAGATTATTTGATCATTGATGTAGAACAAGCCTCCAGCTTTCTCAAGATGTCGTTTGCTACGTGTACAATATCGCTGCAATTCCGAGCCGATATAAAAATGCTGGTATCATCAGCGTAAGTGATAAATTTAGCTTGTGGTGTAATATTAACGATGTCGTGTACGTATATATTAAAAAGAAGCGGGCCAAGTATACTTCCTTGAGGTACTCCAGATTTTATAGGTTTTAAATTAGAGGCGTGACCCCCGATATGAACATACTGACGCCTATTTTCTAGATATGACTTAATAAGTAGTGCCGCATGCCATCTAATCCGTAAATATAAAGTTTCTGAAGAAGCGAAGCGTGGTTAATAAAGTCGAATGACTTAGTAAAATCTCTAAATATACCTAACACTACAGTGTTTGTTTTCGAGATTAAGTAAAATAAATCATTTTTGGTCCAACAAACTTAGTTCCATGGAACATCTTTTTCTAAACCCGAACAGGGATTCCGTAAGAATGTTATGTTTTACTATAAATGTGGTAAGACGACTAAAGATAATTTTCTCTAAACCTTTCAAACAGACTGGAAGGAGAGACACAGGCCTATAGTTATTTCTGTTATATCTGTCACCTTTTTTTATAAAGTACCAACACCCTTGCTATTTGCATTTTTGTAGGGAATGTGGCTGTCTCTAGGCTAAGATTAAAAATGTGTGCAAGACATCGGTTAACGGTGTCCAAAACATATAATACTTGCACGTATTTGTATATCATTAGTGTCGCAGCTATTACTAACGGTTACATTACGAAATATTGCTATTACCTCGTTTTCAGTTACAGGATTTAGATAGATATTGTTTCCCACATTTTTCACTGTATATAGCCCCAAGCATCGGTTGTATCTGAAGTTACTACTAAATTTACAAAAAGAAAAAAGTTATTTAACAGCGTTTGCAAGAGAGCTACCAGTAAGTTTCATGTTGTTATAAATTATAAACTCAATATTGTTTTTGCATTTCATCCCAGTGCAACAGTGAATTAAGTTTTCGCCACAGCAGGTCAGTACGATTTGATGTCGCACTGAACTTATTGTGGTAATAAAGAGCTCTGCGTTTCCTCAATTCCTTGTTCAAGTTATTTCTGTAGTTCTTGAAAAATTTTATGTTTATTTGGGTGTTTTGTTTTTTAATAAAATTTGTATATATCTTATTTTTTATTCGTATTTTCGCAATTAATTCAGCTGTTATCCAGGATATACAAGCTCGCCTAGAGCATCCTCCAGATTTAGAAGGAAATGACGTTTATAAATAGTCCTGAAAACGTCTAGGAATGTCTCGCACTCCTCATTCGCGTCCGTTTTATTGAGCGCATCAGCCCAGCTTTCATTGCACAATCTATCTTTGAAGCTATCTAGGCGGTCAAAAGTGACGCACTGAACCAGAGTACGTTTTATAGCATCTTCACATGTGCGAGTGTCTTTGTCTATACAAATAAATGTCGGAAGATGGCCACTGATGTCGCAGGCCAAACCCCCTGATATTACCATTTGTAGCTCAAAGTTGGTTACAAACAAGTCGATTAGTGTTTCGGACGCGGTGGTAACTCGTGTTGGTTGATGGATGACATTTGTGCATCCATTAACTTGAAAGAGTGTGACGATCTGCGTTATTGAATTGGTATCACTTAGCATGTCAACATTAAAATCACCTCCCCAAATCGCGTTATACTTTCTTTCTTCAATAAATGCAAAGAAGTCATCCAAAAACTCACGAAATTTTTAGATATATCCATCTGGGGGTCGATAGAAAACAGATATCATATTCTGATTTGTTAGTATTGAAAGCACTTCGTCTTGTTAGTATTGAAAGCACAAGTAGTCTGAAAACATCGCTATCGCATTTATAGCAGGTTTCGGATAACATTATTATGTCAAAAGGAACGTCGAGTACGCGAAATAGCAGATCTAAGTAAGCAGATTTATTTTTGGCGGATCTAGTATTCAAATGAAAACATTTAAATGATGGAGGACATGTTGTGCCCAAACTATTCCTGCGTTCACGTGGTAATAAAATGTCAGTAGTTACAAAATCGCGTGTTCCACGCGCTTTGTTAAATTTTTTTGCTTATAAGCATTGAAATTATGATTACATAATGAAAAGTATAAAGTTACATGTGACTTAAGGCTTTTTTGCTGTGTCTTAAAGCGGTTTTTACGAAGCAAGTGGCGACCCACGTGATGCGCCATATTTATCTGGTGTACGTGTCCTTGCGCGCGTCGTAGGTTTTTTGGATCCGGCCAACTCGTCAAAAGCCAACTCGTCAACAGCCAACTCGTCGAAGGCCCATTTGTCGAACAGGCCAATTCGTAATAGGGCGATTCGTCGAAGGGCAACTTTTCGAAGGGCAACTTGTCGAAGGGTGATTCAACGAATGGGTTGAATGACGGTCCGAGGGAAAAATGGGTTGAATGACGGTCCGAGGGTTTTCCGGA